>CAUYPK010153099.1:0-37541 GCA_963574355.1 Loris lydekkerianus
GTTTCCTTCCCTCAAATTGTAATGGAAAAGACAAGGCACAAATGAAGACATGGCACTCTTTGGAAATGTCAAAACTCCAAAGAAGGAATATACTATTACCCCTCCAGTAGTAATTTGTGGGTTTATGAGAGAACACATGTCAAAGAACTTGGTTATGGATTCAGAGGGAGATTACAATATAAAACAAATGTAATGATACAGTCTAGCACATGCACGTGCCCACAGAACCAGGACATGTACTTAGAGGTATAAGAAAAGTATTTTTAAAAAAACTCAACAGATGGTCAGCTTAAACAGATGGGCAAATATGTATTTTTGATAAATAATAAGATTTTAGTTTTCTAGGAAGCTCTTATTTTCCTCCTGTCCTTTTTCTCTCTTTTGCCTGATTTGTTTTTAGACAAGGAGTTTTGTTTTTGTATATTGCTTTTATAAAGAAAGCACCATGGCTTTTTTTAATTGTCCAAGTTTCTCTATTCAACTTATTTAAGCCCAAAGAGAATTTGTTGCCTCATTCGCTGAAAATGTGGAAGGAGACTGGAACCAAGGCTTCAAAGGACGCCATCAGGGGCCAGGCCCGTCCATTGTTAGTGACACCTTGTGCTCTCTGTCTTTACTCTCAGCAGCCACACAGAGCTAACTGCCGGGAAGCCAATGGAAAAAGTTCTTGTTGCTCTGTCAACTATTGGAGAAAAATCTCATTTTGTAATATCGCCTCCAAGTGGGTCATGTATGTCCCTGAATTAATCACCGGGGCCAGGAAGTGCAATGCTTTCATTGGGAGACTGATGGCCCATCCCTATAACGAAGGGAGAAGTCAGCTGAGGAATAAGGAACAGTGGTTTCCCAAAGGAAAATATACTTGTGGTTACGATAAGATGTTTAAAGTGAGAGCAGAAGAAATCATCGACATGCATTTCTAAATACAAGTCATTGTGCATTTGGTCTACATTTTAACTCTTGCCTCATTCCAACTCTACCACACTCACTGAAGTCAGCACTGAAAATTAGATGTTACTACCACACCTTTCCTTGTACCATAAAGGAGGCTGAGGCTCAGAAAGTTCAAGTTTCTTCCTAGGCACAGCACTAGCAGATGCTGGGTAAATCCAGACCTGCCTGACTTCAAAGTCTTTTGTCTTTAAATTAAACCATAAAACAGGTGGATAAGGTCCTCCAATCACATCCAACTTGATGTAAAATTTCTTGGTCAGGCAAAGACAGAAAAGGTTTGCTTTATTTCTAGAAAAGTGAATTAGCCTATATTTTATCCAAACTTTTTTTTTTTTTTTTGACAGATAGGTAGAAAGTGACTTGGCTGAGACCACCCAGCAAAGAAGACACAGAGATAAGGCTAGAATTCAGTTCTCCAGACTTGGTACAGAGGAGAGGCGGATATTACAGACAGAAGAAGAAAAGGTGAGGTGGTGCTTCTAGACAGAAATGGTGACTCCAGGATGACACCAACATAATAAATAATTAGATACACTTGTCTAGTCCTTCCAAGGGTCAGGTGCTTTGCTAAGCCCTTTACAATCACCCTAGGAGCACTGTCCTGAGAGCATCATTTTCTCTCTTTTTTTTCTAGAACAACATACATTACCTTCATGAGATTGCCTCTCCTATAACTTCTGCAGGTAGTTGATGTGGATTTGACTCCACCCTCAGATCCAGGAGTGAGCCTAAGTCTACTATCCTATCTCTTTGGCCCAGTGATTGTTTTGAATTGTGCTCATGAGATAATTCTGGGCTTAAAACGTGAGGAGACATGTGATAAGGACTGCCCAGAAAGGAAATTCTTCTCTCTTCCATGGAACTATCAGAATATTCTTGTTTTATATGGTACATATATAAAACAAGAATAATAAGGCAGCCTGAGGGCATAGTTAACACAAGAAGGAAGGGGTAACAAAGAGAATTGCAAAGGAATGAAACTAAAGGCCTTAGGATAGTGTGAGTATCTGGATCAAGCCATACCTGAAGCTTGACCTACTTCAGGACTTCACAGCTACATTTCCTTTAAACTAGCATGAGTTAAGTTTTCTGTTATAGCCAAAGGCATATTAACCGATACATGTAACTACTAACATTATCTCTGGGTTTTTTGTTTGTTTGTTTTTTGCTTTTGAGACGGGGTCTCACTCTGTTGCCTGGGATAGAGTAAACTGGCATCCTAGCTCACCGCAAACTCAATCTCCTAGGCTTTCTCATTCCTCTTGCCTCAGCATCCCAAGTACCTGGACTGCAGACATGCACCACCACACCCAGCTAATTTTTCTAATTTGAGGTGAGTCTTGCTGTTGTTCAGGTTGGTCCCAAACTCCTGATCTCAAGTGATCCTCTGGCCTCAGCTACCCAAAGTGCTAGGATTCTAGATGTGAACCAGTCCACCAGGCTTATGTCTATTTTATGGATAAGAAAATTGGGACCTAGAAAACTGCCCAAGGATATATTATTTGTAGAAGAAAGACTTGACCAGGAGCAGTTTTGGCCCCCAAACCTAAACTATTAACCACAAATTACTGCCTGCATATTTCCATATCCCCAAAAGAAGAAATTGTCTCTTTCCTTATGACTTTAGGTAGGAGCTATTGCTTAGTCTTTTCTCTTAACCTTCACACTTTCTGTGGAATCTCCTTTAAATAACCTCACCTAATTCCAGGTCCACAGCACTAAATGTTACTGGATTAATAATTTGAACTAAGGGAGTGAATAAGGTTGTTCTATTTGATTTCACAGGTGAGATATTAAAATAATTTCCAGCCCAGGAATTGAATCTTCAGGATTTATTTCAAATGTTTGTTTGCTTAGAAACAACCATTACTGGAGCACCTGTGACATCACAGAAAAATGTGTTGAGTCACTGACATTGCTGGGTAAAGCATAGTCAATGTGGTCTCATAAACACACTGCTTACAGCACTCTTGCCAGCACCGAGAGAGGCTGATCACAAACCAACCCACACTGCCATCCAAACACCTGCAAGGTGACAATCTCTGCTCACAGATCTGGGAAAACGTTCCCAAATATCCCCTACTCCACACTACTCTCAGATCATGATTCGTTATATCATTGCCTGCTTTCAATTAACCAAACCTACAATAATCACCCTTTTCTAAGGTGGAAATGAAGGATTTTTATTTGCTTTAAAATACAATTTTCAGCCCAGGGAAGGAAAAAGCTCATCAAAAGACTTTCCAGTGATATCCACTAGGCTTTCCAAAGATAACTCATAACCAAGTTAGATGACAATAAAAGGTCACCTGTGCCTCTTGGACACTGAGCTCCTTAGTCTCTGTGATAGAAATGTTCTGTCTTCCTTTCTCAAGCTTGTTATTCAATCTCATTTTGTTTTCCTTTTTTTTTTTTTTTTCATCACCACCCTGACCTTTTCTATCTATCTTCTTGAACCTGCCTCCACCTCCACAGCCCTCTCTGGGCCTGGTCTGTGTAGTTAATGGAATTTGAAAGGTAACCCCCAACAGCTGTGCTTTTGATGTGGGTTTGGCGACACGGCTTTCTTATTGACTATTCAAAATAATTTAAACTATTTTTTTCAGTCGTTTTATCTTTTTTTCTGTCTGTACTTTAGGTCTGTCCAGAGAGCAGCATAACAAAATGAGTCTCCTCTGCGCATTTCCATCACGTGATGAAGAGTCACAGGGAGGGATGGAGGGGGCGGGATAGGAAACCCTGCCTGGTGCAAAAGCGGAGGAAGATGAAAGTCGGAGCTCTAAATGGCACTGCACCAGCCTATGCCCAGAGGGAGGGCGATAATGCCTTTGGTGAAGGACGGGGTGCATAAGGCTCTGCGGGGTAAGTCCAAAAGTCTGCAAATCAGTAACTTTATCCTCACATGGTCAGGGTTATACTCTATAAAGAATGGCTGTTCAAAGTGTATTAGGAAGTTCTCCTTTCACATTATAGGAAAGCCAGTTGACCTGAGCAACAGCTTTCCTGACAAACAGTAGAATAGACCACGTCCACGGATGATGTCCAGACCGTCCTGATCCTACTCTCTCCAGAGTCCTCCTCTGCTGAAGTAGCACCTGGTTTATGTTTTAGACCTGCTGCTCTGGTGTCTCCCTGGAGGCACACAGAGGTGTCCAACTGGAGAGGTCACTGCTACTGAGCTTCTAAGCCCCTAGATAAGCCATGAAGAGGAGTTACTATGGAGACGAACTTCAAGCAAAAAGCACTAGGGTGGACACCTTCTTAGACTTACAGTGTTAATGTTGTGTGTGACCATGGGAAGTATTTAGTTCAAAATCTTTTTTTCATTAAAGATGTAAAGACCTGGGGGATTATCTAATTTCAGTCTTAATATAGTAAAGACTAAATAAGGAACAGAACCTAAAGCACCCTTCTTTCCAGTGTCCGTGGATTCCTTTAATCAATTTGGGCAAACTTCCATAACTCAGAATACAAGACTGGATTTTCTCAGACAGAATCTCAAGGGTTAGAACTTAGAGGTCAACTAATCAAACATCTCCTCCTTGATCTGCTCCATAACATGAATATAGATAGCTGTCCTATTTGTGCTAGAATATTCTCAGTGATGGGAGAGAGAAATTACCACCTTCCAAAGCAGAATATTTTGTGTGCAGAGAATTCTAGTAGTGGGTTTTTAAAATGTCTCTTTTATATTGAAGAGAAATCTGACTCCCTGCAACTTCCATGGGTCCTAGTTTTAATTCTGGGTCCATGTGGGGGCAAAACTAAACCCTCTTCTTTCCTCACAGTCCTTCAGTCACTGGAAAATGTCTATAATATCCCCGATCACTCTAGTTCTCCTCCAGGTCACACACCCTGTTCATTTAAACATTCTATCTACCTAATTCCTTCATGTGTCCTGATCATGCTCTGCTGGACATGCTTCCATGTGTCCAGATGACTCCTGAACTAGGCATAAGACGCCAATATACAGGGTAACCACTACAGAGAGGGAGACATCACCTCCCGTGTGTTCAACCGAGAAGCCACAAGTGCTTGGGACCACATTTGGGTCAGCAATATACAATTGTCCTTTCCACCTTTCCTTGACAGCCTTCTCCCCCCAAAAGGCAAAAGTGCTCAGACAGTATCATCCACTGGACAAATACTCAGCTGATATTCTAATTCTAGACCAACCAGATATAGACTCTGCAGAGCAGAACTGGCAGTCAAAAGTGCATGGAGAGGCTCAGCGCCCATAGCTTAGTAAGTAGGGTGCTGGCCTCATACACCAAGGCTGGCTGGTTCGAGCCTGGCTCAGGCCTGCTAAACAGTGACAACTGCAACCAAAAAATAGCCAGGCATTGTGGTGGGCACCTGTAGACCCAGCTACTTGGGAGGCTAAGGCAAGAGAATCGTTTAAGCCCAAGAGTTTGAGGTTGTTGTGAGCTGTGACTCCATGGCACTCTACTGAGGGCAACGTAGTGAGACTCTGTCTCAAAAAAAAAAGTGCATAGAGATCATAAGAAAGACATGGAAGCCATTCAGTAATAACCAGGTAAGACAGACACTCATCAACCCTGCATGGTTAAAAGTTGCTCCTATTAGGCAATTGACAAATGAAATAATTCCTCAAAGAAACCTTGAACATCACCAAAAAAAAAGAAAAAAAGAAAAAAAAAAAAAAACCAACTAGGAGCAATGCTGAAAACTTCTGGAGACTTATTGAAATACGAACAGGCACCCACCTTCTCAATGCTATTCCCACAGTGTATATGGGAGGATGATTTTGGTTGACTTTTCAGTCTCTTCCAGCCTGCAGACAATGGTCAATTCTGTAATTCCTGCTTCAAGACACTTTATACTTTGCTGTGATGCAGTATTATTTAACCTACAAAATAACAAAATGTTAGCAGAGTCATGTAGATTGATGAACTCTTAGGGTAAAGAGTCTATCCTAAAAAGCATGAAATTCAAGTGACTTATAGGAAGAAATTATCATCACTCTGGAATAGAGATTTATCTAGGATTTAGGCCTCTTTCATTTATTTATTTATTTATTTATTTATTTATTTATTTATTTATTTATTTTTTGAGACAGAGCCTCAAGCTGTCACCCTGGGTAGAATCTGTGGCATCACAGCTCACAGCAATCTCCAACTCCTGGGCTCAAGTAATTCTCCTGCCTAAGCCTCCCAAGTAGCTGGGACCATAGGCGCCTGCCACAATGCCCAGCTATTTTTTAGTTGCAGCCATCATTGTTGTTTCGTGGGCCTGGGCTGGATTTGAACTCACCAGCTCAGGTGTATGTGGCTGGCTCCTTAGCTGCTTGAGCCACAGGTGCTGAGCCCCTCTTTCTTTTAAATTACAATGGTCCCAAGAGAACCAAGAAAGTGGCCAATGCCTGAGTTGAAAGCTTTGTAACCATTTTTGAAATTACTGAAATGTCCATAAAAATGCTTTCCGTGGGACAGGTCCCTAGCAGGGTGTCTAACAGCACAACAACGTCACTGCTGGTAGAAAAATTCAGCCCAACATGATTTCAAAGGCTAACTTTGTAGGTAAAATGGAGATAAAAGAGGAACTTGACAGCCATCGTTTATGTCGCCTTCAAAAAGTAAGCAAAAGTTTCAAAGACGAGTGTTATCTTTTAAAATTTTATTCAATGCATTAGTAGAGGGAGTCTGCTAGCTTATTTCTTTCAAAATTTCACATAGAATTTTATGCTTAAATAGCCACTCTCATCTAATCGTCTCATCTAATTTTGTTTTACTTTTATGTTTACATTTTTAAGAAAGCTTTGTCTCTGATCTTGTGATGTTGGATGTGGCTGGATTAGGAGAGATCCTTTTAGTTTTATTTGTATCTCCTGGGAATTAACAGAACTATCATGAAGTAAAAATAACATTAGAAAGTACACTAGACATTAAAACATTGAAAGTACACTGCAGTCAGTAAGGAGATGCTGAGTTAAATCTTCGTGAAGTATCCTCATGAAATGGAAAGAACAGACTTTTAATAAAGCTTAAAAAAATAAATCTTGCTTTTTAAAAAGGCAATACAGTGGAGATCAGGCTTTCAAAAGTCAACCCCTATGGGGCTGGGTTTTGTAGCTCTTTCTCACTGGAAATGATTTAGTAATATTAATCAATAATAGTTTAACATATAGATTTCTGCCTCTCCTGGCTATCATCTAAGAATGACTGGCAGATCTTCACAGGTAAACATTTGCCCTAAAGATAATCACATGCTCTGGATCAGCAGGTGAGCGCGATTCTATCCCAAGCTGAGGAGGACAACTTGAGGCCCCTGCACATTAACTCAGCTGTGCTGACAGACATGTTCCTTCGCTCGTAATTTGGCTCCCATGAAGAAAACACTTAACCTGTTGCTTGACCAAATGTCAAAATCCCTGAATTGCAGTGCAGTGTTGGTATGTGTGGGACAAAGAGTGGATTTTCCTTCTTGCCTAATTGGAAAGTAGACCTATTTCACCTTAGGAAGAGTCAGCCAAGATTTCCCTGTCATCAAGATCAGTGGTTCTCCAAGGGCACCAGCACTCCTTGGAAAGCTGGTGAAAATGAAGAATCCTGGGTCTCACTGGGTTTTTGATTCCGTAGGTTGGGAGAGAGATCCAGGAAAACTACTCTTGAAATGAATGTCACAGGTGATCCTCAGTCTACACGTTGAGATACCACATTCTAGAAGATTTACCACCCCATACATATACACAAAACAGCTCTGAATGACCCGTGTGAGTGATGGAATGAGAATAAGTTTTCAGCATAAATAATGATCCCTTTTCTTTCTCTCCTCGTCCCACACCCTGTCTCACTATTACTGTTCTCTGACCACACTTCCTGTCTTCCCCATTTTCTTTTCCCTCTGTCTTTGTACTTTGAGCCATGAATCATGTAAAAGAAGTGTAAAAGAATAATGGTAGCTGCAGAAAAGATCTCACTTACCTTGATATCTGAGCCCTAATCTTTTGTCAGTACATGTCTTAAATTTAAGAAATGCCCATGAGTCCGGCGCTGGTGATGCACCTCAGCATACAGACCCCTGGCTTCTCCTTTCCTTCTCCAGTGTCCACGATGTTGGAATCTCCACAAAAGAGTATATTGGAGGAGTCAAAGAAAAACGGGGGGGGATTTAATTAATCAATTGTATTTATTACTTGTTAGCTGCTCAGAAAGTTATTAAAGAAACTGAAGCTAGACAATAAGACCATCAAAAAACAAATGCATCCACTCATTCTTTCATTTATTAAAACATCAACAACTATATTTTTATTATCTTTTTTTTTTTTTCGGCCAGGGCATGAGAAAAGTAAAATAAAATATAGTTTAAATTTTTGTTAAAGAGATGTTCAAGAAATCATTTAAAATCAAGAAAACAGAGAAAAGCAAATAGAAGACTTGAAACAACTGTCAGCTTTGTTTCTTGTGATCTAACGCGGACGAATCTCTGTTCATTCACAAAGATGTCTTTGCTGAAGACTCTCACAAAGCTTCAGATAAAACCAAATGAAAGTGGACTATTTTACCTATTTTCATTTCTCTAAGTTACTGCTTGTTAAGTAATATCCACAGAATGCAAGGAGCCGGTGGATAGAATACATAAACTCAGATGGTGAAAAAAAATGCATGTTCATTTTCACCTATGTCTAATATTTTACATTTTCTTCTTTTATCAATATAGAAAATAAGCCACAGTACTATTAGCAGTATCTGTGACTTTTAGTAGAAACCACAGATATTTTTATTAACATGTTAAAGTTGTTCAAATTTATCAAAATAGTGTTTATATGTATCGCTGTTTTAAACTATGGCACTTTACAGACCAGCTGATGGGTCTTGTTAGTTAATGTGTGTGTATGTATGTATATCACAATTTCTTCAAATAGGTTGAAAACTGTATTTCAAGGTAATTTATTTCCTTGTAATCCTATGTACTTTGTTTTATTCATGTAAATATTCATTAAAAAGAAGTCTATAGCATAAGCAAGTTAACAACTGCAACAAAAGTTCACAAAACTCTAACGCCATATCAAATTACGTTATCTTTAACCAATATTTGCTTAGCTCCCCATGTGAATTCCTTCTCTGAACACAGCTTAACATCACACCCTTGGGTTTTGAATGTAAGAGACATCTATCTAGCCATAGGACATCTCTGCAGACATTGCCCATTTCTTTATTCATTATTCATTACAAAAAAACCCACTAAGTTAATTTTTCTTAGAAATTGATTTTTATGGTTCCTTTTATCAGAAAGTAGGAACCATGTCTCGTTTTCTTGTTTTTAGTTGTGCTGTTTTGCTAAGGCAGCCAGGGAGGTCAGACCTAAAGGTGGTACCTGATTATCCTAATAGTATCATCCCAGTTTGGGCAGAAAATTTTCTCTATTTTCTTAAAATAGTTTCTGTTATACTGTTTTAGCTGTCTTATACCATACTTTTTTAAAAATCATAGCTTGACACAAAATGTATTTTGAAGTAGGAAAGGTGAGAATTATGGCCAAGTAATTATTCTTAATGGCTTTGTAGAATATTATAAGCCCTTCCACCTACACATTATCTTTCCCATCTTTGGAAAGGAAGCTCACAGGGTCTTTACAGCCCCCATCTAAGTTCTAGAAACTTTCTGAGTCATCAGTGTTCATAAGCACTGCACTCCTGATCAACTGCTAGAAATAAAGGGGCTTCTACACCCGGATGTTATAAGTTGTTTTGTTTTAGGGGCCCAGGCAGGCCATGCCCACCACAAGAATATTCCACCAGCTTTAATAGAAATAATCTGCCCCCATGACATTCCAGTGATTCAGTTCTGCCTAGTATTAATTAGCAGTTATGCAAATATTCATGAACCACAGAAGGACCTTGCCTTTTAAGGAGTTACTCACAAAAGCAGCATCTTATTTTTGTTAAACCAATGTAATTGCCACCCACTCATTACCCTATTCCTCCCTCTCCCATGTTCGTTCCTATTCTCCCACAATTGAGAACCACTCACCTAATTCCAGAGGCTTCATGAATATTTTCCAAGGAAATCAAAAGCGTAAGTTCCAAAAGAGAAGTGTGAACCCATGTGGATTACTTCAAATCAGGAATAAGACTCCCTGAGACCTCACCCTGAATAAAGTACTCAATGTCTCCACCCAAACAATGTTGATTTTGGCCTAGCTTACCAGTATTGAGAGGAAGTAATGAGTTTTCATAGTGAATTCATGACCTGAGAGTTATAACTTCAGCTCTGCCCTTGACCCAAGGCATATTTTCCCCATCAGTTTCCCCAGGGATGTTAAATGATTAGCCCTCCCTACAAAGTACTCTAACCTCTTGGGAAGAAAAACTACAACCACAAAGCACACAAGACTCAACTTGTGGGACCCAAAGTTAGGAAAATTTTTCTGCTTAAAAAATAGTGGTCACTGATAAGAAACAGAAAAAGAAGGAAAGAAGGAAAGAAGGGAGGAAAGAAAGGGAGGGGAGGAAGGAGAGAGAAAAAGAAAGGAGACGAAACAGCTGAATCTGAAGCTTAATTTCAAAAGCAACCTTGCATATTTTTCTTGGCAAAGTCTGTTTATCATAATGAAGATTTGAATTTTACCTTAGAGTCATAAGTTCTCAGTAGAAATTCCATCCTTGAATAGTTAACATATGTCTCTCTCAGGAAGTCAGAACACTCAAAAGAGCATTAAATCATTCAACAAAGAGATAGTAAATAGCTACCATGTGTCAGGCCTTAAAATAGAAATTTGATATATTTTAGTGAATAAAATAAATATGGACTTTTTTGTCTGTTTTTCATCAAGTTTAAATATTCTATCCTGTGACTCAGCAATTCCATTTCTAGATATTTGCCACCTTCTTCAATGAATACATGTGCCTATAAAAAATCTGTACAAGAATGTTCGTAACAACCTTACCCTGACAGTCAAAAGCTGGAAACAACCCAATGTCATCAACAGAGAATGGAGAAATGACTTTTAGTATATTCTTACAATAGGATGCCTTTCAACAATAAAAAGAAAGGAGCTTCTGATAGATGCAACAACATGAATGAATCTCATAGACATTATATTGAAAGAAGCCAAGAATAGTCTAATAGTGATATAAGTCAAAACCAGTTATCTCTAGTGAGGAATTAAGTGAAATAGAGAATAAGAGAATTTTCAAGGATAAATGAAAAATTCCATGTCTTATTATGAATGGTGGTTACTGAATATGCCCTCTTTATTTTATATAAATTATACCACAAACTTTTAAATAATCTATTAATACTTATTTGGATGACCTACCCACTTGAAAGAAAGAAAGAAAGAAAGAAAGAAAGAAAGAAAGAAAGAAAGAAAGAAAGAGAAAAAACAGAGAAGAAATAAAGAATAATGATAGTCCTTATGGTCCAATGGAAAGAGAATGGCAACACATAAGCAAATAAGCACATTTGTAATCAAAATTTATTAAGTGAATGATGCAATTGAACAGATAGAGAATAATGAGAGGGTTGTTACTAGTGTGACTCTGGAAGGTCTTTCTAAGAAGCTGGCCTAAAAAAGAAGAAACAAGCCATGTAACGAGCCCACAAGTAAAGAAAAGCATTTCAAGAAGAAACAGTATATGCAAAGGTCCTGAAGTTAGAGTGTGGAGAACTGAAGGGGCCAGTGCAGCTGAAACATTGTGAGTAATGGGAAAGCTGGCATGAGATGAGGCCAGGGATGTAGGCAGAAGCTAGACTCTATAGGCCATGTGGCCTGTGCTCAAGAGTTTTAATTTTATCCTTAGAGTAATAGAAAGTTGTTAGGGACTTAATGCAAGGGAGTGCTACAGTCTAATTTATGTTATCTAAAGATTACTCTGACTGTGGGGATGAAAATGGACTGAAGGAACCCATATACCTTGCAAACCAATTTCTCTTTTAAAAGTTATTAACCTTTAGAGATTGAATTTAATTTTTCGATTGTATGAAGTAATTTGGCCCTATCATGTTTTTCTTGAAGCTTTCAGAGGGAAGGTTCAAAGGATAGTCCTCTCCAGATTGAAATTGGTGAGCTTTTCCCTGCCTCTTTTATTCTTCAACCTGAAGAGAAAATTACTCAAATGCTCATGACAAAAAAAATGAAGCTTGTTTATTAATAAAGGGAAGCCTCTACTGTTGAAATCAAAGCTTCTAGAGGGGCATAAAAGCAAGGAAGGAAGATGTCATCCCAACCTGCCAGTTCCATCAGGGAGCAATCCAGAATCAATGAGTGTGAGCTTGGGGAGAGGGTCAGGTACCGTCTTCAAAACATTCTGTAAGTGACTTACAAATTCATCTGTCAGCAGAAAAAAAAGCAATCTTCGCATCTGTTCTCCCACTCGATTCATCTCCCAACCCCATAAAGAGGAGACAGCTCACCTGCAAAGCAAACGTGGAAAATACCCATCAGATCTGTAGCTCAGGAGTCCCCAAAGAGATACAATTATTTTGCACACCAAAGACTCTGCAAACATCCCCAAGCTGTCCGGTTAAGCACTACTTGGAACAATGAATAAGATTCCACCCCCGCGGGGTTACCTGATTAAACAAAAAGTAAAAGTTGACAAACAGAGGGAAACAGTGACCTGCTCAGATAGCCTTTATCTGCTGTGGAAATCAATGCTCAGCAAACCTGAGGTGGGGAATCCCACGCCTTGGGGGACATCAAAAGAAAAAGCTCCAGCTGTTGAGTCTGTTTTGAGCCTTTCAACTTCACACTCAGAAACAGGTAGAGCAGGGAGCCCCGGAGGGGACTCCCACCTCCTGCATCCCCCTCAGAAACAAAAACTTTACTTGAGAAATAACAGATTTCCCCAGTATCTTTAGAGCACTCAATCCTTTTAAGAACAATAAAACAAGGGTTAGAAAGAACAATGCCGCCTAATCAAGTTATAGGCAGGAAAAAAAAAAGAAGAAAGAAAAGACACATCAGAGAGAATGAGCTCTCACTGTAGCCACTTGGAACTCGATTCCCACGCCCCTGGCTAGGAAGACTCTTTTCTCAGAGGACACCAACCAAGGACTTTGATTTGCTTGAATTGTCATTGTCCAAGGATTCTTCATTTAACGTGAATTAAACCCTCTCTCCTTCTCTTTCTCTCTCTCCCTCTCCCCATATGTAATTTTTTTTTTTTATTTTAATGTTTTCTCGAAGTAAAAAAGTCTGAAAGTTAACTGTTGGTTCCTAAAGAATTTAGAAAACAGATAAAGCAAATCTTGGCTCAATTAGAGCCCGAGTTCAAACTCAGTATACAGAAATTCAGGCCTATTATTGAAAGGAGAAAATAAATGTTAAGTCTCGTGTTTAATGTTCAGAAACATAAAACACCTAAGCAGCTCCATATGATTCCAAGATAAAAATAAAGTGGCATTTTAGAAGTCACTATAGCAGTCAGACGTTCCAGTAGCCTTCCTATCTATTTCAGAAAAGGCAAAGTGGGTCAACCCTGGAGAAGAGAGTTTACTCGCAGGTGGTCAGAGCTGCACCCTTAGGAAGTGATAACAGGACAATCTCAAGGGCAATGTTGCTTTCACCTTTCTTTTCTTTCATCATCTTTTGTTCTTTGGCCAGAGAAGCCTTCACTGAACTGAGGAAGTGATGGTTGACACTTTATGTAGGAAATCTTAAATGAAGAATATTACCTGGGTGCTGGTTTTCATAGAATCTTTGGGGTTTTTGAAACCATTGCTGAATTAGTAGTCCCAGCAGGCAGGGGGCACGTTGGCCTGTGTTAGAGGTCCTCGGCCTAGGCTGCCTATAAGGTATGAGTGGCCATGGTCACTTCCTATCCGCAATTCCTTGAGCCCAAGGCAGACTCTAGAAGTATATGAAGACCACACAGGGAAAATGACCCAGGAAGAAGCTGGGGTGGCAGAAAGCAGAATGGTGAGATCTCCTGTGAGAATGTTGGGCTGCCGCATCCATACAACCCTGGTATCTGCCCTACCTCTCAACTTTCTGACATTGCAGATCTTATTTTAAGAAGCATTTGAGTCTGGGGATCCTGCTACTTGGAGGCAATAGCACTCTGATCCAGGGAGTCAGCGTTAATCAGAAAATGTTTCTGGGTGCCTCTGCATGTGGGACATAACTCTAGACACTGGGTACACAAGGTAAATAGGGGGGAACTCTCCCTCACATTCCAGGGGGAGGACACACATTAAAAATGTAAACATATGCAATTAAGAAAATAAGAGCAAAAAAAAAAAAAAAAAGAAAGAAAGAACTTAAGAGCGTGCAGGAGCCAGAGCCCTTCTTGAAGGAAGTAGCATTTGAACTGAGTAAATGGGAGTTACTTAAGCAAAGAGTGTACATTTGTGTGACTGAGGGGAAGGAGGGTCAGGCAAAGGGACAGCCCAGGAGTAGCAGGAGATTGTCGTCTTTGAGAAACTGACAGTCATCATGGAACGCTGAGCAGAGAGAGGGAGGTTGAGCCGAGGCTGGATGGTAACTGTCAGAGCAGCTGGACGAGTAGCTGGAGGCCACATCAGCAGCTACGCCACGTGAGGAACTGGGGCCACCTCCAAGGCAGTGAGAAGCCACGGTAGGGTGCAGAATGGATTCCTGGAGGTCAAGAGTGGGACCAAAAGGACAGGGAAGCAGCCGAGAGGACTACGATGGGAAGGTGCTGAGGACGAGGAGAGCATGTGAGGGGTAGTCTTGATAATGGACGAGGAGAGCGTGTGAGGGGTAGTCTTGATATTGGGTCAGAGGAACGGGTAAAGGAGGGAGAGTGAACAGAGACCTCTGGCCTCATATGGATGGCAACATCATTTACTGAGACTCAGAACAGGGCAGGTGGGGCAGGGACTAGGGAGGGAAAGGAGGATCATAAATTAAATTTAAGGAATGTTCATTTTGAGGTGCAGCTGAGTCAGCAAGAGCTGACAACAGACAAATATGTTGATCAAAGGTATTCTTATCAACAGGCTCAGGAATCTGGGGACCTCATTTACAACATTTACAACATTTGAGTACCTGGAATAAATAAACACACAACTGAGTCCCCACTCCCAACACACACACCTGGCCCTTGAGGTTTGCTGGCTGGGGCAGCTACCCTAAACTCCCACTGTGGGTGAGGGCCCACTACATTGTACTTTATTGCTCCTTCCTGAAGGTTATTAAAATGACCATACTTCAGGGACTTTGTACTACTGAGATGACTGGAGAAGATCCTCAGTGAGGTCAAACACAAAATTGAACCTGGTAAAGGGTTCTGTCCCACCTGCCTGAGTGTTCCACACTCAATGAAAGTCACACTGTTGGGATGATCATTATTTGTTCTACTTCAAAGAAACATCACAGGCCATTTCTGCACATGACCTAGCGTTTAGGTCTACACAGAGGAGAACAAAACAGCCACAGAAAATAATGCAGATTCTTCGTATTTGGATCCATGAATATTCATTGGCATGATTACATAACACGCCTGTGCACTCGGGGGAACTCTATTTCATTTGTATCCTTTGCTGTGTATATTTAGTAAGTGTTGACTACTGTATATAAGGATAAGAAACTGACTTAAATTATATTTTTCTTGAGAAGGAACAGATTTAAAACAACTATCAACTATAGTAAAGTATTACAAGTCTCCAGTGAGTGTCCTTTATTTGTGGCACGTGTTGTTTGGAATTTAATTGGGTTTCTGGTGTGACAGTGATGGGGGTGGAAATCCTGATTCTTTTCATTTCCTTCTCTTTGAACAGACTGAGAGGCACAGAATAAGGAGTTGACTGCGTGAGGAAGAGAAGTCTATTAAACTAACACAAATGAACATAACCCCTTTTTTTGAAGATTATTTGTTCATCGACAAATAAAAATGATACCTATTTATCATGTACATGTTGGTTTGAAATATTGTACACGATAAACATGTATGGCTAAGTGAAAACCTCTCTTTCTGTCCAATGGCTGTAACCAAAACACTTGGAGAAGAATGAGGTTTGCCTATTTGGTTGACTTCTTCAGTACTCCTTCTTGCTTTTTTCCTCTTTTTTTATAATCTCTTGCATTTATGGTAAAAGGGCAGCAGAACGTGTGGAAATGAATCATCTATCCCCCCAAATGTCTACTTACCAGCAGTCAATAAGGCTCCCCTCCTGACAGCCCTTGTTCGTTATGAAAATTCTTGAAACCTCAACCAAAGCCTACCTCAGACAAGACCACAGCACGCTGCCAGGAAATGCCTTTTCACAAGAGGGGACTCACCTAAAGCAGTTTTGTCTTCTTTTGTTTCAGCAGGGAAGGGACATTCATAAGAGCTCGGAAAGGTAACCTAGGGAGAGACCCAGAGGTGAGGAACTAGAGGGTTGTTTTTGACAAGGGGCTCATCTGTCAGGTCAGCAGAGGCTGCTCTCCTGAAGTGAGCCTGGCAGGTAACAGAGGGCACAGGGAAGGGAACAGATGCAGGAACAGGAAGTGATTGCTAAGAAAATGCTATGAAGCTGGGCAAGGCAGAGGAAGGGGGCAAGGCCAGCCCTCACTTGGCACTTTTATTCTGCACTTCATGCCCGTGTTCCTTTCCTTCACCACACAAATGTGCACATACATTGTTCCTGCAAATGTGCTCAGGGAACAAGCATGTTGCCTGCAACTTTCCTGAGGGTGGAGGGGGGACTGAGCTGAGTAATGCAACAAGCTCCTCTCATGTTCCTTCTCTTTATACAAGATACAAAAGATACAGAAGTTGAAAAAAGGAACATATATTACATACGACCCTGATAGCTTAATCTCTAGGATAATTTATTCATACATTTGACTGATGTACAAAAATCTCTCTCCCCTGCGCAGCTCAGGTAGACAGCAGGTGGGTAGGCACTCTGGCTTGTCTGCCCGAGTAACCTGTCACATTCTCCTCCTCTCTCCTGCCCATCACTGGGTGTGGCCCCTCTGTAAGTACCACCCAGAGAAGGGAAGAGTTGAAGATTGCTGGCTTGAAAAGGATGAACAATCACTTGACTTTGTTTCTTCTTACTGACTCAAAACTAAAGGCTCATCATGGTAGGAAGTCGTAGCTAATGACTAAACGAGACCTTGAAGGGGTTCACAGCCCTGTCATCCTATTTTCTAACCTTGCCCTCTCTTAAACATCTATTCCGCCGCAGTGCTAGAGGGTGGATCTGCTGGGCCTGGCACACATTGGGAGCATTTCTGTTCCTTATCTTTATTTACATTTTTCACCAAGTCCATTCCCATCCATCGCTCAAGGAAATGGGTCCAAATTCTGACTCACAACCCCTAGAAATGGTTTTCACCAGCCTGTCCCACAGTGAATCCCCTCTGCTTCTTGTAATTCAGATCAGGGCTGATCTGAAATTTTAAGTTGGCACTTAGCAAGCCCATTACTGCCTTGGTTCAATTCCTTTGTGGTCATTTATCTTTGGAAAGAGTCTGTCCCACCAACTTGACTATAAGTCTTTGAGGACTGAAGGGAGCAATGCCCCAGCCCAAGCTTTTTATTTATTTATTTATTTATTTTTTGGAGACCGAGTCTCACTTTGTCACCCTCAGTAGTGCTGTGGCATCATAGCTCACAGCAACCTTAAACTCTTGGGCTCAAGTGTTCCTCTTGCCTGAGACTCCCAAGTAGCTGGTACTACAGGTGCCCACCACAATGCCCAGCTATTTTTATAGAGGAGGTCTTGCTCTGGCTCAGGCTGGTCTCAAACCTGTGAGCTCGGGAAATCCACCCACCTCAGCCTCCCAAGCGCTAGGATTACAGGCATGAGCCACCACACTTGGCTATTTTTTTTTTTTTTTTAATTAGCAGACCTGTGTCAGGTTTGAACCAACCAGCTCTGGTACATGGGGCCAGGGCTCTAACCATTGAGCTACAGGAGCCCAGGGCAAGCATTCTTAATAAGAATCTTTGGCAATATTAATTTTCTGCCAATACGTACATTTCTAATTTCCATACCTCCCTTATTCTTCATCTAGCCTAATTGTATTGGTTTCTTTCTATTCCACTTCTCTTTCAGATTTCCTCACATGGCCGACTCTGGGTCCCTTAATAATATGTTATCTTTTACTACAGAAATCTTCAAGTGAGTCTCTACATACCACCTACAATTTTTCTTCTCTTACTCTTTCTTAAACACTTTACAACCAGATGTTTGTCCTCATGGCTCCTCCAAACCTGCTCTTATCAAGGTCACCAATGAGCCCTCCTTCGCTGGTTCCCATGATCAATTCTCAGCAATTTTCAGATCACATCACACTTGACCTCTCAAAAGCATTGGGACAGTAGACCCTCCCTACTCCTTGATATACCGTAGAACCTCTGTAAGTTGATCACTCAAGGGACTATAACAAGCTGGTCGACATACAGAGATGGTCAACATAAGGAACTAGGCCTACTGTACTGATATGTACATGTGGTGTCTGTCTGGTCTGGTCTATGAAAATTGGGCCAACTTAATGAGGTGGCCAATGTAGGGAGGGGGTCAACTGTGGAGGTTCTACTGAATTTCCCCACCTCATTCCTAGGACACCTCACTCTCTGATTTCCTCCTACATTGTAGGTCATTCTTTTTCCATCTCCTTTACTACTTCCTTTTCTCCAATGTCTCGAGTGTCCCAAGACTCAACCTTGGTCCTCTGATCTTCTCTATGGATATTCACTTATCCAGTCTTTCATGACTTTAAATTCACCTGTATTCCATGACTCCCACATCTCTACATCTAATCCACACCTCTCTCCTGAACACTAGAATCATATATTCACAACCACCTACTTCCATATTTTTTACGTGGAAACCCAACAGTCATTTCTGACTTAATTTTCCCAAAATAGAACTTTCTTCTTCTCTCTCAAACCTAAAGTCCTGATCATTCCCATCATATGTCTTCCCCTTGGTTAACTGTTACTCCATCTTTCTAATTACCCAGGTCAAAAACCTAAGAAGCACCCTTGACTCCTCTCTCTCACAACCCAAATCCTTCCTACCAGTCAGGAAATTTTGTCACCTCTTACCTTCAAAATGTCTATAACATGACCACATCTTACCACCTCTACTCCTATACCCCAGTCCTGGTCACCGTCATCTCTCATCTCTATTCCTACACTCTGGTCCTGATCACCATCATCTCCCACCTCTACTCCTATACCCCAGTCTTGATCACCATCATCTCCCACCTCTGTTCCTACACCCCCGCCCCTGTCATCATCATCTCCCACCTCCACTTCACTCCTATACCCGGTCCTAATCACCATCATCTTCCACCTCCATTCCTACACCCTGGTCCTGGTCACCATCATCTCCCACCTCCACTCCTACACCCCAGGACTGATCACCATCATCTCCCACCTCTGTTCCTATACCCCAGGACTGATCACTATCATCTCCCACCTCCACTCCTACACCCCGGCCCTAGTCACCATCATCTCCCACCTCTGTTCCTACACCTGGTCCTGATCACCATCATCTCCCACCTCTGTTCCTACACCCCAGTCCTGATCACCATCATCTCCCACCTCTGTTTCTACACCCCAATCCTGGTCACCATCATCTCCCACCTCTGTTCCTACACACCAGTCCTGATCACCATCATCTCCCACCTCTGTTCCTACACCCCAGTCCTGGTCACCATCATCTCCCACCTCTGTTCCTACACCCCAGTCCTGGTCACCATCATCTCCCACTTGGGTTATTCCCATAGCTCTTTACAGTCTCCCTGCCTTTGCCCTTACCCATAGTCTATTCAAAGAGCAAGAGATACTCTTTTAAAATGTAAGTAAGATCATGTCATTCCTCTGATCAGAACTCTATATAGGCTCCCTACTTCACTCAGAGCAGAAGTCAACCTGCAGGACCTACCTGAATGACCTTTCACCTATCCTCTTACTTCTCAACTTCACTTTATATAATTGTTCTCATCCTCACTGCATTCCAGACACAATGACCTCCTTGCTGTCCCTGGAATGTTCCAGCTACTCTCCTACCTTAGGTTCTTTTCACCAGCTGTTGCCTCTGCCTGGCAATACTCATGCTCCCAAAATCTTCCTAGATCATTCCCTCACCCCACCCAAGTCTTAACTCAATGAGACATGCTCTGGCCTTCCTATTTAATGCTACAACCACCTTCCACATCACAGTCCCACACTTCCCCTGCCTTGCTCTACTTCTTTTTTTTTTTTTTTTTTTTTGTAGCCCTGATGACCTTATAACATATAATACATTTATTTGTTTTATTTATTATTTATGTCTGTACCAGCTGCAATAGAAACTTCATGAGGATAGAGATCTTTGGTCATTTTTCACATATATGTTAGAGGAATGAGTAAATGTGTTCAGAAACTCACTCAACTGACTCAGAAGCTGTCTATTGCACATGGCCCTAAAGCAGAAAAGACAAATCCAGAAGGAACTTAATTATTAATCAAAGTAGAAGTTCAAGTCTTGGGATCCCATTTTTTACTCTTTTGCTCCTACACAGGCCTTTCCTGTCACTCTCTTCATGCTAATTACCTATATGGGAAAGGAATTTACCTTGATATGTGGATCCAGTCTGAACACAGGACTGGAGAGGAATGGGAGAATAAGGCTATGAACTATTGTCTACAGTCCTAAGCAAGGACAGATTCTCTCCCCTTAGCAATTAGAAAGCTCTAACTGTGTGCCAGGAATGGGCAATACACTGTGAACAAGGTAGAAAAGAACTCTGATCTCCTAGAGATTAAAGTCTAGTATAGTTTCACGTCCTAATTCTCATCCTTACCAAGGTCTATCCCCACATGGCCACTAGGTAAGATTCCATTTCCCCTGTTGGGGCTAGAATAAAAGATTCAAAAAAATGCTCATCATCCTTAATCATCAGAGAAATGCAAATCAAAACTACTTTGAGATATCATCTAACTCCTGGAAGATTAGCCCATATCACAAAATCCCAAGACCAGAGATGTTGGCATGGATGTGGAGAAAAGGAAACACTTCTACACTGCTGGTGGGAATGCAAATTAATACATTCCTTTTGGAAAGATTTTTGGAGAACACATAGAGATCTAAAAATAGATCTGCCATTCAATCCTATAATTCCTCTACTAGGTATATACCCAGAAGACCAAAAATCACATCATAACAAAGATATTTGTACCAGAATGTTTATTGCAGCCCTATTCACAATTGCTAAGTCATGGAAAAAACCCAAGTGCCCATCAGTCCATGAATAGATTAATAAATTGTGGTATATGTACACCATGGAATATTATGCAGCCTTAAAGAAAGATGGAGACTTTACCTCCTTTGCGTTTACATGGATGGAGCTGGAACATATTTTTCTTAGTAAAGTATTTCAAGAATGGAAGAAAAAGTATCTAATGTACTCAGCCCTACTATGAAACTAATTTATGACTTTCACATGAAAGCTATAACCCAGTTATAACCTAAGAATAGGGGGAAGGGGGAAAGGGAGGAGAGGGAGGGGGGAGGGAGTGGGGAGGTTATTGGTGAGAATACACTTGCGGTGCATCTTACAAGGGTATATGTGAAACTTAGTAAATGTGGAATGTAAATGTCTTAGCACAATGACTGAGAAATTGCCAGGAAGGCTATGTCAACCAGTGTGATGAAAAAGTGTCAACCGGTCTATGAAACTAGTGTATAATGACCCATGATCATATTAATGTACACAGCTATGATTTAATAAAAAATAAAAATATTAAAAAAAAAAAAAGAAGGAGGCATCTCACTCAGGCTGATACTGATGTGGTCCTGAGGGTGGAGAGATTCTCCCTACATTCCTCAGAACCAAATAACTTCCTGGCTTCATATGTTCAGCAGGAACAGATTAGAGGGCTAAGGACTTCCCAGAACAAGGAGACTGAATAACTGAGTAAGGTCACTTAAAACAAAATATTTTCAAAACTTCAAACTTCAAATAAAAAACTAAATTATGAAAGAATGAACAAATGAATGTGGGGCTGACAGGCAAACAAGCAGACAGGTTTTAGCATAAAATAAGCAAGCTGAAGTTTCACCCAGAAAGGAAAACTGTCTCTAGTGAAATCTAGCTACCACACCCACTTCATCTCACCAGTTTTAGTGAGTGACAGTTTGTTTTCTTTACCTTTCTCAACAGCAAACACGACAGCCTGAAGAACCAGCAACAAAGGTGCATGATAGTACTTCTGATTCTAAGACTGTATCAAACATGGATGCCTTCAAGGAAGAAAACAAAAGGACCTTCATCTGTTCTCTTGTTTTTCATCACTCTCCAGGGCAGTATAAATAAGCAAAGAAGCAATGCTGACAGACAGGCTCAGTGTAGACACACACAGTGTCTTCCAGAAGTGCAGGCTCAGTGTAGACACACACAGTGTCTCCCAGACCTGCAGGCTCAGTGTAGGCTCAGTGTAGACGCACACAGTGTCTTCCAGACGTGCAGGCTCAGTGCAGGCTCAGTGTAGACTCACACAGTGTCTCCCAGACCTGCAGGCTCAGTGTAGGCTCAGTGTAGACGCACACAGTGTCTTCCAGACCTGCAGGCTCAGTGTAGGCTCAGTGTAGACGCACACAGTGTCTTCCAGACGTGCAGGCTCAGTGTAGGCTCAGTGTAGACGCACACAGTGTCTCCCAGACCTGCAGGCTCAGTGTAGGCTCAGGGTAGACGCACACAGTGTCTCCCAGACGTGCAGGCTCAGTGTAGGCTCAGTGTAGACTCACACAGTGTCTTCCAGACGTGCAGGCTCAGTGTAGGCTCAGTGTAGACGCACACAGTGTCTTCCAGACGTGCAGGCTCAGTGTAGGCTCAGTGTAGACGCACACAGTGTCTTCCAGACCTGCAGGCTCAGTGTAGGCTCAGTGTAGACGCACACAGTGTCTCCCAGACCTGCAGGCTCAGTGTAGGCTCAGTGTAGACTCACACAGTGTCTTCCAGACCTGCAGGCTCAGTGTAGGCTCAGTGTAGACGCACACAGTGTCTTCCAGAAGTGCAGGCTCAGTGTAGGCTCAGTGTAGACGCACACAGTGTCTTCCAGACGTGCAGGCTCAGTGTAGGCTCAGTGTAGACTCACACAGTGTCTTCCAGATGTGCAGGCTCAGTGTAGACTCAGTGTAGACGGGTTCAGTGTCTTCCACATGCACAGACTCAATGCAGATGCACACAGCATCTTCTAGACGTGCAGACTAGTGTAGACACACACAGAGTCTTGCACAGGTGCAGACTAGTATAGATGCACACGGTGTCTTACACACACACAGACTCAGTGTAGACGTATGCAGTGTCTTCCAGACGTCCAGTCTCAGTGTAGACGCATTCAGTGTCTCACACACACACAGACTCAGTATAGACGCATGCAGCATCTTCCAGCCATGCAGGCTCAGTATAGATACACACAGTGTCTTCCAGACATCCAGGATCATTATAGACACACATAGTGTCTTACACATACACAGACTCAGTGTAGATGCATGCAGCATTTTCCAGCTGTGCAGGCTCAGTATAGACACACGCAGTGTCTTCCAGACGTCCAGGCTCAGTATAGACACACACAGTGTCTTACACACGCACAGACTCAGTGTAGATGCATGCAGCATCTTCCAGCCATGCAGGCTCAGTATAGACACACACAGTGTCTTCCAGACGTGCAAGCTCAGTGTAGACACACACAGCATCTTACACACACACAGAATCAGTGAAGACACACCCAGTGTCTTCCAGATTCCACACACTCTACCAGGAAGCCACCTGAAAGTGTAATCCAACCCTCTCCATATTTACTATAGTGCAATAGTCAGAAGTCTTTTCTGAGTCTGAGAACCCCAGTCTGCCTCTCCACAATGCCACTTGCCAACCAGGGCATGTTAGGTGACGCACTCCCCTCAGTGAGTGTCAGTGCCCACAAACCCACAGTGGACAACATTAACCTCAAGGTTTTAATGAGGAAAACGAAGATCGTATTTATTAGGTATCTCACATACTACCTAGACCCCGGTGGTGTTCAAGTAGATATTTATTATAATTATTATCAGCAACATCTCATTAATTTCACTGATGTCACTGTGGATAGAGACTCCTTCTTAGTACTTCTCATAACCAAGAACAAATATGTAAACAGAGCAGCCTAGAGAATGCCCAAGTCCCCCAATCTCACCAGCAACAAGAGATCCAAGTCTCATTTCCTGACAGTGAAGAACTCATGACAATGTTTCACTATTTGTGGATTAAATAATGGAACAAAAATATTCACCCACAACATCCATTAGAAAATGTGTGTCTAACAAATAAGAAAATGCCAGGAAGGCTGTGTTAACCAGTGTGATGAAAATACGTCAAACGGTCTATAAAACCAGTGTATGGTGCCCCAAGATCACATTAATGTACACAGCTATGATTTAATAATAAAATAAAATAAAATAAATTTAAAAAAAAGAAAATGTGTGTCAATGCCAGTCCCCTTGTGGCAGAAGCCTAGGCTTCTCCTGGCACCACGCAGCCCGCTCAGCCTACATTTCTCGGGGTAGACGCAGTCGATGGTCAACCTGGGCCACAGTGGAGTTGGGAAATCAGGATTTTAGCCACAGCCCTGCTGTCACAAGCAGAATTAGAGTTCTGAGGAGAAGGTAAAAGAAGAGATGAACATTAGGCAGTGAGGTAAGCAGGGCCTCCCAAAGTGGACATCCGTGCTTAGTGCCAGTATGGGGTGAAAAGAGCCTCTGCTGTCCACGCAAAGGGGAGGGATGTTGGAGAAGCACCTCCGCTTGGTCCCAGCCTGTGGGAACAAGGCCCCCACGCCGGCTCCCCCAGTGCTCAGCACAAGGCCGCTTCCCCGCGAGGCCTCCTCCGGCCCCTCCACCACACCCAGGTGCTTCTGTGCTCCCTTAACACCTTGCATGTAACGCCCCATCATGTCACATTTATCTGATTTTGCCATTTTCCACACTGAAATGTCAGTTTTTATGAAATTTTCATTTCTGTAGCCCCAGGGCCCAGGACTATACCTCAAAAGAAGTGTGCTCCATAAATATTTCTTAGTTTAGATCAAAATGGATTGAACTGAAGCCAGCTGAGCTGACGTGGACTGCGCCCTGCTAAAGGCTCCCGCTCTGCTCTCGCTGGCTATGGAGGCTGCAGACGGCAAGTCACAGGCCTTCGGGTCACACAGACAGCTCAGGTCTCAATGAGGCCGTGCGTTAGCTCGGCTTTCTGCCCAAAAAAAGAGTCAAAAAGCAGTTACATTAGCTGACTTTCTCTCAGGGGAACCATGGAGAAAGAAGTAAAAGTAAGTGTTAACCAAACAAATGGCTGAGAAAATATTTTTTCCATTTAAAAGATGATAAATTAGTGAAAGTGACAAAAATAAATATACACCTAACACATATTCAAAAAATTGCACAATTGCCTAAAAGCCAAACCATGTGAGTGTGTCAGCACCTGGCCCAGGGAGCAGCCGCTGCTCACGGCAGGAGAGAAGCGTCACGAGCTGCGTCCGATCAGACTCTGACTGGCACAGTGTGTAGGAATGAACTGACATACGGCGTTTTTAAAGTAAACTACTAACCACATCTAGTGGTTTCAATTAAAGAATGGTTCAGTGCTGACAAAAACTCTCCGCAACCCAGCTGTCTTCCAATAAAGTCCCAGTGCCTTATTCTGAATTTCCACTGTTATCCGGCAGATTACCAAAGGGCCAGCCTTGGATTTGCTGGACATTTGGGGTAGCATGTTTGTAAAACATCTTTTTGCCCAGCTTTGTCTTGTGGCCAAACAAAGCCTTGGGGTGATTTTCTACAAAAGGTATAAACCAAACTGCAGAGTTAAATTAAATAACCTAACAGGAGACGATAGACTATTTAAAAGAAATTTTTAGAAAATGAAGGCTATTTGCTATATGGTATGCTGCTATAAAAAAATAAAAAGGGCAGCGCGTGTGGCTCAAAGGAGTGCAGCGCCGGCCCCATATGCCAGAGGTGGTGGGTTGAAACCCAGCCCCGGCCAAAAAAAAAAATATATATAATAATAATAATAAAATAAATAAAAAGAAAAACAAATTAGAAAAAGGATGAAAATGGCTGTAAGACAAGCCCCAAGAAATGACCTCCAGAAATGACTCGAAAACCAACACAGGAGGTAGTGTTAATACAGGAACGGAGGAAACCTGGCTACAGAATCGCTCTGATCTTTTGATAAACTCAGTAAAAAGGCAAGGCAGGTGGAGGCCACTTGAACCGGGGCCAAGGGACCTGGCCCTGCTAATTTGCGGACAGGGCTCTGATGATGTCAGCTGGGCCACACACCTTCCAAGGCTTCTGCTCCTGAGTCTCCTGACCCTCCTGGCAATGGGCGTCCTCTGCATCCCACCGTCCTCATAGGCTCCTGAGTCTCCTGACCCTCCTGGCAATCAGCATTCTCTGCATCCCACCATCCTCACAAGCTCCTGAGTCTCCTGACTCTCTTGGCAATCGGCGTCCTCTGCATCCCACCGTCCTCAACAGAACATCACCTCCTCCTTCCTCTGACTTTCAGCGTCACCCCTGAACCCCTGAACTCTACTCTTCCTTTATTCCCAATGACTAACCATAATACATTACTCAGTGACTTTTCTTAAAAGAATTTAATTGTTATTTTTAAATGAATACATTATCCAAGTTAGTTTTTCTTCTTGCACATTCCCTTGATTGATTTCTTTTTCACCTAAACTTATATGAGCCTTTTACTAAATTAAAGCTTCCCTTCGCCCACTCCATCACTAAAGACAGCACATTCTCTCCACCTGCCAAACAAGAAAAGCATCACTGTATGAAAACGCACAAGAACATCCTCAAATTTATCCCAATGTATTCACTGCTTAGATGTTTTTACTCATGTCAGAAAGAGTCATCAAATAATAGAATAAAAAGGAGCTTAAAGAGAATGTGGCACAGATAGATTTTCAAAATCCGTTTCATAAGGGGAAAAAAATGTGCAAACCTTCCAAGCTTGGCTTGAGCATGCAAACAGTATCTCAGAAAAGTTTCCTCAAGCCACATGTCCATGCTTTTCACAAGCTTTGCTTAGCATTTGATCTAACTAAAGCAGCCACTGCAATCCCTGTTGCCTACGTTAGTCCTTTTAACCAGAATACTTTTTGTTCAAACATCTATATTTAGGAATTAGAGGAGCAAGTAAGAGTATTGGCCAGGTCTATGTGTGATCATCAATGAAAATCTTTGAAGTTTTTTGCCCATTTGCTTGGTTTTTTGGTGTGTTCAGTTGTTGTGGCATTTGGCAAGAAATAACAAAGTGGACAAAGAATCCACTGAAGATGTCCCAGCTGTCCAGGCACACGGGGCACACTGGGTAGACCTGCAGTGACCTTCTAGGTATAGAAACTGCTATTTGCATGCCTGGATAACAGAAATCACCCTATTTTCTGGTAAAAACAACTTCAGTTTTGAAAAATCACAACTAGCTATACGGTCCACGTGTTTGTTGTAAACCTGCATCCAGAAGTCACATTTTCCATTACACTTAAATTATTCCTACTGAAAACCTCCTAAATGAAGCAGAATCAACTAAATACAATTGCTTTTGTTTGTGGCCTTTGTGATGAAATTTTGGTAACAGACAAAAGATAATTTTGATGCAAACTGCTGGATCACAACACCACCACCACTACAAGTGGCTTTGGGCAATGTGCTTTTTTAAAAAATATATAATTCTGTTTAATGGCCAAATAGCAAAAGAATTAAATACCCCAATGATATTCTTTTTTCAGAATCATTAGGTCATAATCCTGACAAGGATTTGTAAAAGTCATCTGAACTCATCATGGACCTTGATCTGTCTATCACCCAAATACACATCTAAAACTATTCTTAAAGTTCTCTGCAGAAGAAACTCCACCAACAGCCTCGGTGACATGAGTTCAGACAATTATGTTCAGAGACTCACCCTAGACTAATCCTACATACCTCACTGCTGAATGTCACTCTAGGCACCAGAGGGCCGAGGGGAATATTTCAAAGGTGACTTAATTGTCAGACTTTGTACATTTAGTAATTAACAAATCTCTCTGTTCTAGTAATGTCTTTTATGTGCTATCCTCACTTAATACAGTGGAATATGAACCCCAAATAAAGAATCATAAGCAGATGGAGGGTTATTCCAACTCAACAAGCTAGATGGTACTTTAGAGAAATGCCATCTTAACAAATATTTTGCATTTCTACACTGACCTACATATTTTAATATTTTTCCCATGAGAAAAAGTATAGACATGGTAGAACTTTTTATCTTTGTTTTGAAACCACGAACAGCATCAAAAAAATCATTTTTCCTGGATTTATCTCTCTTCATTTCACCATTATTCAACTCACTGTATTGGACAGTTCTTTAATGATTTCTATTTTAATCATAATTCAATTAAAATTTAGGTGGGGGAAGAATCATTTTTTAAATAAGAGAGTTGTTTATGCTGAATAATTATATATCACAATGTTCCTCTCCAGTTTTTATTTTCTTTAACAAACCAGACTGCTTTAACCTAAAGGTAAATTTCCAGACATTCTATTTCATCATCCACTCAGAAGATGCACTATTGCAGAACGTGATTCTAGCAAAGTGTGTGGCACTGCTCTCGCCTTGGCCCAAACAGGACTGCTGGAGAGATACCACCTGAATGCAGGTAAAGAGAACCTGGTTGACTCTCACGAGTACAAGCAGCAGAATGTGCATGTGCACGCATGTGACAGGAGCACCAGAATGTGCATGTGCACGTGTGACAGGAGCACCAGAATGTGCATGTGCACGCGTGTGAGGGGAGCACCAGAATGTGCATGTGCATGTGTGACAGGAGCACCAGAATGTGCATGTGCACGCGTGTGAGGGGAGCACCAGAATGTGCATGTGCACGTGTGATGGGAGCACCAGAATGTGCATGTGCACGTGTGTGAGATGAGCACCAGAATGTGCATGTGTACACGTGTGAGGTGAGCACCAGAATGTACATGTACACGTGTGATGGGAGCACCAGAATGAGTATGTGCACACCTGAGAGGTGAACACCAGAATCTGCACGTGCACACGTGTGATGGGAGCACCAGAATGTGCATGTGCACGCATATGAGGTGAGCACCAGAATGTGCATGTGCACACGTGTGAGGTGAGCACCAGAATGTGTATGAGCACGCGTGTGAGGTGAACACCAGAATGTGTATGTGCATGCGTGTGATGGGAGCACCAGAATGTGCATGTGCACGCGTGTGAGGTGAGCACCAGAATGTGTATGAGCACATGTGTGAGGGGAGCACCAGAATGTGTACGTGCATGTGTGTGACGGGAGCACCAGAATGTGCATGAGCACGCGTGTGAGGGGAGCACCAGAATGTGTATGTGCACGCATGTGACAGGAGCACCAGAATGTGTATGAGCACGCGTATGAGGGGAGCACCAGAATGTGTATGTGCATGCGTGTGACGGGAGCACCAGAATGTGCATGTGCACGCATGTGGGGGAGCACCAGAATGTGTATGTGCACATGTGTGACGGGAGCACCAGAATGTGCATGTGCACACGTGTGAGGTGAGCACCAGAATGTGCATGTGCACATGTGTGACGGGAGCACCAGAATGTGCATGTGCACATGTGTGACGGGAGCACCAGAATGTGCACTTGCACACGTGTGATGCACTGTAAGAGCTGAAAACTGGTGTAATTGAACTTACAGAACATTGACAATCTTCAATTCCCCCAGATGATGTAATTGAACTTACAGAACATTGACAATCTTCAATTCCCCCAGATGATGTAACTGAACTTACAGAACATTGACAATCTTCAATTCCCCCAGACGGTGTAATTGAACTTACAGAACATTGACAATCTTCAATTCCCCCAGACGGTGTAATTGAACTTACAGAACATTGACAATCTTCATTAAGCTACAAAGGATATTGAAAGTAGCAGAGGAAACTGTTATAGTGTCGATTTGCTCTCACTTGTGTAGAGAACCTAGAAACCTGCTTTAAGTAATGAGAAGCATTATTAGAACAGTTTTTCTTTGTTTTGAAAATTAAGAAGAGACTATGGAATGCAGTCTAGAAGATGTGTTCTATGTACACAAACATAAATAAAATACCAATTCTAGGTGTCAGGCAGCCTTGTCTAAAATAACCCCTTGTACTTCAAGGAAGAACCTAAAAGCTTAAAACCCAAATAAGAGGATGCGGCCTGAAGACTTCAAAGGCAGGAGCAGCCACAAGAGAAACTTTGAAGCGAACACCAACAGGATTCAGTCCACGGTTCAGACGATTGCTGGCTTTGGAAGAAAGAGGGCAGAGAAGAATCAAGGATAATTAAGAGTTGATTCTAAAGGTAACCAAGAAAATGGGAACTCCTTGCTCATCACACCTCTATAAAAAGGGTGATGAAAAATAAAGCAAGACTCCTATCCATGGGAAAGTTATTAAAAGAACCTACCATTCCTGCCTCCAGAGTGTGATCACAGAAGAACCACAGCTACTCGCAGTCCTCGGCCCAGCAGCTTCTCCATCAACAGCTCGCACCCATAAAGCCCTGAATTTGGGTCTCCAATACTAAGAACCCTTGTCCTTTAAGAGTTACTTCCTTCTACATGAAAAACTTCCTAAACAGTACCACGTCAAGAAGAGACCTTTCATTCTGTCAGAGAATTCTAGTCTCTCTCTCACAAACTCACACTCACACTCAGGCTCAGGCTTTCCTGACTTGTAATCTTAAACCCTGAACCGCAGGAAATGTCCTGCCTCCCGCTCAGATGGCAATGCCCATGGCTAAGAGTCCACTTTCCCCGATTTACTTTACAAAGTGATTTCGACATCTTAAATTCCACATGCTCTTCTGATTTCCCCCAAATTGCAGCCCCAAGTCACAATCTCTTTTTAGCCCTGTGCCCCCCAGGCACCTGGAATCACTATAAATCGTGACATCAAGTGCCCCGTGACACACATGAATGCACCACTCATAAAACCTCACAGCATGATAAAATGGAATAACTATTGGAATAAAACAGCAGCGGCAATAAGTGAACAACGTAAGAACAGCTATTTGGAGGCCGTGTCAAGGTAACATCAGGAGGTCTGCACTCCAGAAATTCAAGGCTCCCTGAAAGATTTACATAATTAACTGCCTAAAGCGGTGGAAGCTAAAACCTTGACACCGGCCTCTTATATTCACTAGCATCACAGAAGAACCGACAGCAACTATTTACTATGTACACCACACAAAGCACATCATCCTTGAGCCAACCCAGCGCCCCCAACGCAAGTTGGCCAAATGCTTCCCTTCCGGCACCACACTGCTCTCCCACCGCCTGCTCGGGCTGCCCAGTGGCCCTTCTTAGCCAGATTAACAGAAGCACAAAGGAAAGACCAGAGGACACGTTCTTAGGAAAGAGGGAGAGGACGACTGGACCGCAGGGCGCAGAACCAGGGATTCCAGCTGCTCACTAAAGTCAAGGGCACACCTGGTAGCGGCCACTTGCTGGGGTCAGTACTCCCTGCAGAAGAGCACTCTCGGCCTTGAAATCCTACTCTCCCTGGGCCCTTCACCTGCCAGCCAACAGGATTGAGACACTGAATTTGGTTGGGAGCCAGGACCAAGCTGACAGCTAGAGAAAGAAAATACCTAGTCAGAAAGGCCAGAGAAACCCAGAAGAGCTTAAAGAACAGTGACTACTGTGCATGAGGAATTAATCTCTACAAAGGTTTAGCCTGAAGTTTCTGGCATCACCTGTGTACACTCGATAAGAGAAGATGAGTGTGACGTAGGCACTCAGTGACTCAAAATGGCCATGACCACTGAGCACACGGTGGCCCCAGGCAGGGCTCGTCTGGCGTCCGCGACACTGTTCTGTGCACGGACAAGGAAATCAGAGCACGGCGAGGCTAAGTGGACAGCACGGTCACACTGCTGGCACGCACTGGACTCAGACTCAAGGGATCCACTCAGACCTTAAATACCTGCTCTTCCCTGCTCATCTGCTCCCTTGCAGTAAAATTACATCACAAGTGCCCTTTCCAAAAAGCAAACTTGAAGTCGTAAATTATCTTTTTATTATGGAAAGCTTTGGAACTCTGCTCTAAAGACAAAGTCTTTCCCGCTATTTATTTAAGGTGAAAACTAGAGGAGAGGATGAAAGAGACAGAACGCTCTTTTGTGCTGGTGGGGATTTCACAAACATTTCAAAGATCTTCTCTCCTGCATACTCGCTGATTGTTGAGATGCACCAATGGGATGAAGGAAATTTAAAAAATTCTACCTTATGGTATCAAAATTAGCGTCTTGGTGAAAACATTTCAAAAACCAAGGAAAAGTAGAAATGCACTAAGAAGAAGGAGGTCGGGTCAGGAGAGGCAGGGGTGTGCACTGGGAAAGGGGAAGTCTCGTGACAAAACAGCAAATATTAATGCTCTGATGAAAAGCCACTCTGCGTTTACCCAGAAGCCCCCAACGAGAGCAGCGGCCCACTTCTCTGCTGCAGTTTCCTGAGAGCAGGGGCATCACCACCAGCCATGGTCTCAGCTCATAGGGCCATGCTCAGCTGGGAAGAGCCTGCCAGACCGGTGCGGGTTCCAGCTTGTCAAGAGAATCCTAAGGGGGGTATCTGTTTGTCACTGTGTTTCCTAACATTCCACACATCTGCAGAGTCTCTGCAGTCACAACGTAGCCCGCAATGCTCCAGCAAATATCCTAGGACCCTGACAAAATGAGAAGTGCGGAGGCCGAGCCCATCTAGGTGGGAGGCTGTGCTGTTTGTCCAAAGCCTGTCTCAGCCAGACCACCTTCCCACCTACTTTTTGGGCAACCCTCAGAGGACAGCAGCTGCTAACTAAAAAAAAAAAAAAAAAAAAGCGCACAGTGGAGGAGGCAAAAGAATTATTTTTAAGAAAGAGCACAGTCTAACTTCTCTCTCCACCACCCACTCCACGCCACCTCCTCACCTTGTCTCTCCCCCAGCTGCTCCCTCCTGGGGGCTCGGCGCGCCACACTCTCACACACGCCTTCCTCTGTGTGTCCCCAGCTCTGACACCACACCGGGAATTGCAGCTGTGCAAGGACCTAGAGCTGCTGCCAAGCTTAGGGGGTTACAAGGCCAGTTCGGAAAGTGTAAGAATCAAACATGCATTCATTGCTCAGAAATATGCCTTAACACAGGGCCAGAGGAAATAAAAAGCTCCTGTTACAAATGAAATGAGACTTTGATTATGTCACATCCCCAATGTGCCTAAATACTGAAGATATTTGCTTTTCCTCTTTTCATAAAATTTCTTTCCTATTCAATTCCATGGCACTTTTCTTTTTTTAGAAACTGGGTCTCTCTATGTTGCCCAGGCCACAGTGCAGTGGCTATTCACAGGTGCAAGCATAAGGCACCACAGCCATGAATCCCTGGGCTCCAGCAACCCTCCCAAGTCAGCTTCAAGTGGCTATGGCCGCCACGCCTGGCTCCTGCCACTTGGATGTGGCTCCAGGAGAGCGCCTGAGCTGGGTGTGGAGTGGTGAGCGTATTTATGTGTGCACGATGAATCCCTGTGCCCTGTGCACACTTTCTCCCATCGCCTGTAGGTGATGAGCAACCTTACACACTCAAGACTCACAGGCGTCCTCAAACTTTTTAAACAAGGAGCCAGTTCACTGTCCCTCAGACTGTTGGAGGCCCGGACTATAGTTTAAAAAAAACTATGATCAAATTCCTATGCACACTGCACGTATCTTATTTTGAATTTAAAAACAAAACGGGAACAAATACAAGCACACCACCGCATGTGGCCCACGGGCCATAGATTGAGGACCCCTGCTCAAGAGTCATCCACTCAGAGCAAAATGCCACTTTGGCTATAGACAAAATAATGAGGCACTTCCCACAGAGGGATAATTAAACCTGCAGACCAGATTTTACATGGTGAGGGAGAAAGACGAAGCAGGGAAATGTAAAAACGACATGCAAGGCTTAAAACAAGAAGTCAGCAGCATCTTCATCGAGAACGTAGGAAATATTTAGAGAAGTGCAACCACAGCCTGTGTCTCCCTCAGAGCAGCCCATTCATTTACTTATTCTTGCATAAACACACACTAAGCAAGGTGACAGGGACAACACAGGGAGCAAACTGACTGGACTCTTGCTCGCCCGGAGCTCACAATCCAGCATCAGCTCACAACAAAAGTGCTGTCTCACAAAATCGCAAGCTGAACATGTGTTATTAGGGATAAAAATAAGGAGCTAAGGGAGTGATAGACAGGAGCCTGCATTAGATAAAGTGGTAAGGAAAGGCCTCTCGACAGAGGAAAAAATTTAATGTCAAAATATAAAGAAAGAGAAAAACTAGGCTCAGTGCCTGTAGCACAGTCGTTACGGCACTGGCCACATGCACCAAGGGTGGGGATTCAAACTTGGCCTGGACCAGCTAAACAATGACAATTGCAACAACAAAAAAAATATAGCCAGGCATTGTGGCTGGCACCTGTAGTCCCAGCTACTTGGGAGGCTGAGGCAAGAGAATCGCCTAAGCCCAAGAGTTTGAGGTTGCTGTGATGCCACAGCACTCTACCAAGGGTAACAAGTGAGACTCTGTCAGAAAGAAAAGAAAGGAAAAAAAGAAAAGAAAAGAAGAAAAACTAAACCAGGACAAGAATGAGTTGACCATCCCAGGAAGACAAGCCTGTATGTGCAAAGGCCCTGAGGCAGAAAAGGCTTTAGCATCAAGGAGCTAAACATCAGTATGGCTGAAGTAAAGACTGCAAAGGTCGGCGCCACACAGGACTGAAGAGCCATGGTGGCCCTCGATGCCCAAGAGAGGGTTCATTCTCAGGACACAGATGTGTTCAGCAGAGGGTGGACATGACCCAACTAACACTTTGTGCTGACCACAGCAGCCTCTATGTGGAGAGAAACTTGAAAGGCAAAGGCTATGCAGTTGTCTAAGCAAGAGATGGAGATTCTCTAGACCAAACTACAGCGGCAAACCTGAAAAGGACCAGACAGAGGCAGGCGTATCTTAGAACTCAGACATATAAAGAGAAATCATATGGAGCTGAGAACCAGGGAAGAACCGAGGATGACCCTCCTCGGTCACTGTTTCTATGTGTGCTGCTCGGGATTTTTCCCAGAAGTTATAGACACCACACGAGGCCCTGCCCGATATACGGGGAATCTTGTCCCTGGGGCACACTATGTCTGTAAATGTAAGTCGACACCGACCACGGCTCCTCCTGACAGCGGGACAGACATTTCACTAACTGAATTCCCCTGTAAGAATTTAATTGTCATGTTGGAACAAAAGTCCTGTGGCTTCCCCCAAAATCACAAGGTTACATGTTTTTCCACATCTGGGCACAACAACTCTGTTAAATAGATCATCAACTACGAATTCATCATGAGCAGCAGAGAAAATGAGGCAATTTCTAAGAGAACCTTTGTGGCCAATTGGATGATTCACATCAAATATGTCAAAGGCATATTACTGCATAACTTACTGACCAGCAGAAAAAACTAACTAAAACATGTAAATTTACAATAATTTCCTTATGACCATTGAACAATTTGGTCCTTAACACCTGTCTCTCCCTAACAACTGTCTTACTTCAGAAACCCAGTATGTGAAATAATGCTGTGTTCCCCAGGAGGAAACCTGGGGGCGGGGGGGAAGAGAATGGGTTGCCTTGCTTATCCTACATGCTGTACTTAAACCAGTCCCCAAATGCCACAGAAAGCAACAGTGCTCCACCTGCAGGGTCAGCAGCACTGGCCTGCTGAGTCTTTACCACTGACTGTTACTGGCACTGTTCCCGCTGCTGGTACACAGTCATCCTCTCAAATTCCCTGGGCCCGCTTGTACAGGTGAACACCCCTGTACTTGTTAATATTTATAGTGACGATGCACTCTTGTTCTTAAATTGCAGAAAGAAAGATGAGTTATAAAAGACAGACAGACAGAGAGAGAGAGAGTGCTCACCTATACCCACTGGGGAGGACACCTCTCAGAGTGACTCAGGGCCTTGCCAAAACGGATAGTAAATGGAGGTAACAGTCGTAATTTATCTGGAAAGCGATGTTATCCTCTTATTCCTCCAGACAATTAACTATGACCTTTTTATAGGTAGTTCAAGGACTTTGCTCAGCACAGACTCCATTACTTTAGTCGATATACAAAGATCCCTTTCAGAAAGATTTCCCACAGTATTTCAGTGAAAAGTATATCACTTAAGCCTCTGGCCCTCTGGTCCTACTCCAACGCCCTTTCATTTTAATGTTCTGGTTCATCTCACACTCTCCTCCGAGCTGTATCTTGAATTCCATGGTCATGATGCTGCTCCTCCGAGTGCCTTCTGCTCGGCTCCCCAGAGGCGAGACTACGGCAGGTCCCATCACTGTGCCACACCCTCTCTAGCTCTGAATTCATGTTTTGACACTCCGGAGCTTTCTCTCTAACGTGGCCTGTCATCACCCGCAGGGACTGAGCTCCACCTTCCTCGGTGCCCTCCCGCCCCCACAACGCATTTCATTGCAGGGTCCGCATTTCCACAAGTGCAGCCAAGATTCACAAAATGCACAGGGCTTTGCCAACACAAAAAGCTGTCACTGTGACTCCTGCTGGGGATTTCCCAAAACCGGCATGCGTTCCTCCTGCACATCACATGCGTTCTCACTTCAGCCTTACGGCAACCCGTGCAGCCAAACATCCCCCACACTAAAAGGGACAAAAAGCAACACACACATCCCTGAACGACAGCCGACAGGGGCGCTCCCGCTCCTGCTGCTCTGCTCTTCATGACGCTTTTATCCAATGCCTGGCATCTCACACGTTCACAGTTTCAAGAGCTGTGTTGGCTGGGTGTGGTGGCTCAGCCCTGTAATCCCAGCACTCAGGGAGGCAGAGGCAGGTGGATTATGTGAGCTGAGGATTTTGAGACCAGCCTGAGCAAAAGCAAGACCCTATCTCTACTAAAAGCAGAAAAACTAGCTGGGCATCGTGGAGGCTGAGGCAGGAGGATTGCTTGAACCCAAGAGTTTGAGATAGACTGCAGTGAGCTATGAGGATGCTAATGCACTCTACCCAGGGTGACAGAGTGAGACACTGTCTCAAAAAAGAAAAAGAAAAAGAAAGAAAGAAAAGAAAAGAGCTGTGTCACTCTTGTTAGCTCAGTCTTACAGGATGCATTCCCACAATTCCTTTTTAAACCAATGACAGGGCCCACAATTTGGTAAAACAGCACCTACTATTCTGACATCTGGGAAGATGTATAAATACATGTGTGTTATGCTTTCATCTTGATCTACTGTCTCAACAGAACCCATTTCTAAGCAGAAACGATCCAAGAAGTTCTTTCTCTTCCAGTCGCGATCAATCACTACAGTTCAAGGCCACCTGCGGCCCTCTGCACGCAGCAGCTCTTGACCCACTCAGACCCAACTGGGCGATCAACACACCAGCATAAGACATCATCCTTGAGCGCAGACCACCAGTTTTATTGCAGCACTGCCTCTCAGCCACAAGATTCTAAGGAGCACCTTCTCCAAAGCTGGGGGGCAGGGCAGCACCCCCAGAGCACTCACTGACCATGAGATTCTAAGCAGCACCTCTTCCATAGCTGGGGTATGGGGGCAGCACCCCCAGAGCACTCACTGACCA
>CAUYPK010153101.1:0-18721 GCA_963574355.1 Loris lydekkerianus
TTCAACGTAGCCTTCATGGCGTTTTCTTAGTTACTGTATGTAGACATTTGTATTCTGCATTTAGTAGGTTTTGCCTGTACCCATTCTAAGATGCACCGTAGGTGTGGCCCCACCCATTACCCTCCCTCCACCCTGACTTTCTCCTCCCTTCCCCTCCCTTGGCCCTTTCCCCATATTCTTGTGCTATAGTTGGGTTATAGCCTTCATATGAAAGCTATAAATTAGCTTCATAGTAGGGCTGAGTACATTGGATACTTTTTCTTCCATTTTTGAGATACTTTGCTAAGAAGAATATGTTCCAGCTCCATCCATATAAGCATGAAAGAGGTAAAGTCTCCATCTTTCTTTGAGGCTGCAAATATTCCATGGCATACATGTATCACAATTTGCTAGTCCATTTGTGGCTCAATAGGCACTTGGCTTCTTCCATAACTTAGCAATTATGAATTGGGCTGCAATAAACATCTGATGTGGTTACATCAAACCAATCAACATAGCTTTCACCTCATTTGCTTGATTATTGTGATAAGACATTTATGTTCTATACTTGACAGATTTGACTTGTACCCTTGCAATATGCTCCATAGGTGTGAACACTGGACAGTGCCCGTAGCTCAGTGGGTAGGGTACTGGCCATGTACACAGGAACTGGTGGGTCCAAAGCTGGCCCCCACCCAGCTAAAAAGTCAATGAACACACTTTTGGTCTCAAGAAATTCAAGCCCAGTTGCAGAGCAAAATACAAATAAGTACAATATAATGTCTATATGCAGAGTGATATTTGCATGAAGATTTATGGAATATTGATAAAAAAAAAAAAAGTGCCTTGAAAGAAGAAGTGAGGTCTGAGAAACCTACAGAGAGGAGATAACATTTAAATACATTTCTTGTAGGAAAAAAACAGAATGAACAGCAGCTAAACTCAAAGGGCCACTTGACTTGGGTCACAGGTAACAGGGTACAGTGGACTGAACCAATGATGATGATTTGTGTCCCTGGGACGTGGGAGGTGGGAATGGTTGAAGATAAAGTGTGTTGTGAGAAACCTTTCATGTGTCTTTCATTTGTTTGGACTTCACTCTGTGTTGATGGGGAACTTTTCCAGCAGTGACTACTTATAGCACTTAAGCCAGTTGTCAGTATGCATCAGGAAAAGGTATTCTAGTTGTATAGGAGATGATCTGGGAAGAAAGAGGCTGCAGGCTGGAGATCAATTAAGAGGATGCTAATAGACTCCAGTAGGTAAAAAAAGAAAAGGACAGAGAAGTAGACTAGGGAACACCTTGCAATTTCTGATTTTCTTACACAAGGGTAGCTGCCCATCCCAGGTCGGGTGTAGAAAGAGCAGCAGCATCAAAGAAAGGAATGAACTGCAACTAGCAGAGGGACATCTGGCCTCTTATGTTGGCAGGCTCATCATAAATATGTGAAATTAAAATTCTGAATACACAACTCCACAGGACTGTACATAGCCGTCAGTGTTATTTACTCTGCATGCCCAGAAAGGTTTGTTTCTCAAGCCCACAAGGAAGGGAAATCTCTCAAGTTTTCTTCATGTCCTTGATCCAGAAGCCTGCTTCAGAATTTTTTCCTGAGCTCTGACAAGCACAGAAGTGATAATAGAATCTTTAGGTAGGAGTTTCAAATTTCTTTTTCTCTGCTGCACATTATAAGAGTAAGAGTTATCTTGGGCCACATATTAAATACACAAACTCTATTGAAAGGTTATTAGGAAAAAAGGGGGGTTCATGCATACTTTTAATGATATCTGATACCACAGATACCACAGATAAGCAAAAAAAATCCTCACAAAATCAGCATGTGGCCCATGGGCTGCAGGTTGGACACCCCCGCTAGAAGGAGCCATGGAAGCATATTTAATCATTGTCTGCCGCTGCACCAGCTTCTCCAATACAGATTCCTGCTTCCCAACTTCAAAATAGTCTCTGCTAGGCAATTCTTTTCTTCTCTCCATTGTCCACCCATATCTTCTGCTCACTTCCTAAAACATCAATGCTTTCCCAATCATATAGACTCATCATGCAGATAACTTCCTACTCCATTTAAGCTCTGGTTTTCACATGTTAGTTAGAATAATGAGGAGATTTCACTAATATTACAGCTTCCTGGATTCTGATAAGAATAATCCAGGAGAGTAGATTTTCATGCAGTACCCCTGGATGATTCTGAGATTGGGGTCAAGGATATCTACTTATTTAGAAGATCAAAGCATCAATGTAATCAACTGTCTGGCTCTCTGCAGCTATCTTTCAATACCTTTTTCTTTATATCTTCTAATTTTATTCTTGTTGCCATTCTAAGAGGAAGAGGTGCTACCCCTTCCTCTTTGTATCCTGAGGCAAGCTCTTTTACACTTTCTAAAGCACTCCTTTTACGCTTTCCAAAGCATTCATAGTCTAAGGGGGTCTCCTCTCTTTAGAAAATTTAGCCTCTTCATCTCTACTAAATTAAAACCCTTCTGTCTTCTAAATACATTCAAACATTTCCTTCAGCTTTACTGAGGTATATTTGACAAATAAAAATTGCCTATCTTTAAGGTACACAGCATGTTGTTTTTTATGTTTGTTTGTTTTGTTTTTGAGACACAGTCTCACTATGTCATCCTCGGTAGAGTGCTGCGGTGTCACAGCTCACAGTAACCTCAAACTCTTGGGCTCAAGTGATTTTCTTGCCTCAGCCTTCCAAGTACTTGGGACTACAGGTGCCCAGCACAACACCCGGCTTTTTTTTTTTTTGCTGTAGTTGTTGTTGTTTGGCAGGCTCAGGCCGGGTTTGAACCCTCCAGCTCCAGTGTATGTGGCTGGAGCCCTAGCCGCTGAGCTACAGGCACCAAGCCACACAACATGTTTGATATACATGTACATTGTGAAATGGTTGCCACAATCAGCTTAGAATTTAAGAAAATAAAATTCTTAATATGCCCATACTGTTCCCAGAGCTACATTCTAGTTCTCCCATTTTACCTTCAACATTCTAGAGCAGTTAGTGCAGTCCTACTGGCTTCCTTTCTTGCTTCCATCCCTCCCTATTGCTGTGCAGAATGGTTTCCACTCCACAGGGCTCTGCTGGCTGAGAGAACTGATCACTATCTCTGCAGGGGACTACATGCTAGTGAAGAATTACAGGCAGCTTCAATAAAATCAGGACAATTGATTTTGTGTTTTCTGTCTTAAAGCTCACTGATTATTCTTGAAGGAGGTAGTTTTCCCTCTTTGGGTTTTAAATGAAAAGAGACATATATCTTGAATCTACTATAGGCTTAATTTTATTGATACTGTTAAAGAACTAACCAATAGATTATATGTTATTACTTTTACCTACCCCATTCTTCAACAAATTATTTAAGAGCTCAATCAATGTGATAACTGGTATGGCATACCTAATATATTCAATGTTATCCTGATCAGGAGTTTAACAGGGTTGATATTGAGTTATATTAAATTATTACATAATTCAACTGGAATTATGAAAGAGTGGTGCTCCAGCTTGTCTCTCCAGCCTCATACTCATCTACTCCCCACACCCTTACACCATGCTCTAGCCATCCCGGTAGGTGCAAGTGTCCACATATGTTTTGCATGCTCATCCATTCATTGCCCTGGTGAAGCTCTGCCTATAAATCAAGATGTAACTTAAGCTTTTCTTTATTAAGCTACTCCTTCCTTCCAACTAAGCTTTCAAAAAAAATTTTTTTTAATTTCTTAATATGAATTACTCATATCCTCCAAGACTATATACTTCTTGAAGACAAGGAACAAACCTTATTCATCCTTTAGTTTTTATAATCTACCTCAGAATTGTTGTGTACTATATGAGCAGAAAACTATTAAGTAATACAGGTTATGATTTAGAAGAAAAATTAAATCATAACAGACTGAATTATTAAAAAATAAATGATTAATATGTAATGAATATCCTGGCATAAAGAGAAATCATTATAATGTAAAAAGCACAGAAATACAGCAGATTTTACAAATAAATTGATAGGTGATAATGGAGATAAAACTAATAACACTTCTAAAATTATTTAATAAAAAATATTAAGATAGCTAGCTAGCTAAAAATTTGGAAATTTGAGAGGGAATAGATACATATGTTACAAAAAATTACAGAATAATTTCAAGATAAATAATCTAAATATTTAAAATCTAAAGAAAACAATTGCAAATTTATCAGACATTTGCAAAATACCTTTCGACAATAGAAAATATTGACAAAATTGATTTCTCAAGATGTAAAATTTCATTACAATGAAAAATAAGATACCTAACAAAATGGGCATTACTCTGAAATATATTTATAGAAAATATGATAAACAGAAGATTAATGTTGATGAAACTGTAGAGTCTACATATATTGATTTGAAAACAGCCAAACCCACAAGTAATCTAAAAGGAAGTTCAATTAAAAATGTTAAAGTGTTTAGTTACAGGTTGTTAGTCAAGATGCAAACTGAACAGAATATGAAAAGGGTGAAGGTCCAGCTCTTACCTCCTACGTCAATTCTTCAGAAATAAAAGATACATATATTTTTAAATTCATATCCATTCTGAAAAAGGAAAAGAAAGCAAACCCTCAGTGGATCCCAAATCTGGAGTACCTCTGAGAAACAGAAAGCTTACCAAAGGCAACAGCATGAACTAACTTGCTGAATATTGTCTAAAAGATAGCAGGAAACCTTAAGAAAGATGAATGTCTTTAATAATCAGCAAGGATTTCATTCAGATTATGGGGTAGCAAAGATGCCAGGTGAGCTGAACCCTAAAAATCTTGCACTGGTCAATTATCACTGTGTGCAGGTGAGGGAGTCAGTCTCCAGGCAGAGACAGTAGGTGTGTTCCCATACAGCTAGCTCAGACCAGGAACATGGGAGTTAATCTCAGTTTATACAATATTGGCAGTCAGGGTCATGGTTCCCAAGTAGAATAGTGACACTGACTGACTCGAGAGAGAAGACCTAGAAATAAATCATGGCACGTGGGAGCTGTCCAAGAGAAAAAACGTTGCTGCCTTCTTCTCAACCCAGGGGGAAGTAGTCTTGCACTGTTATTGACAGGTGCAGTATTTGCACAGAGCTTCTGCTCACCAAACAGGAACAGATGGCCACAATAAGAAGACACGGAAGGGCAGCCTACAACACAGGAGTCAGAACACAAATGGAAGAACAAAGGTACTCAAAGACAACTGTGATATTCAAGAGGCAAGAAAAAACTCATAAAAATCTATAATCAGTTTGTTTAGAAATATTAATAGCTATATCCAGACTAGGATGCTATACAAAGAAAAAGTAAGAAAGTGCTGTTGGTAATTAAAATGTTTAACAACTGATGGACTATGATAAAGGAAAGCTCCAGAAAAATAGCTACACAGTAGGTCTAGAAAGCCATCAGTTGGATTGTAGTAAGAGAAGATGACAGCTCCAGGATAGATGTCTCAAAAACAGCAGAGTGTGCCCCTGATGGAGTAAGGCGTTTGGTAGTAATAGAAGAAGAGTTATAATTCAGAGGGGAGTCTGGAGATGGATTAGTAACTGCTGCGTGGGAAGGTTTTATTAGCTCTGGGGGAGAAATAAAAGTTGGAGAGGAAATAAAATACCTGGACTAGACTTCTTGTCTCAGATGTGAACTATGTTTTGAAACATATCTGAAAACAAAGTTTGCTAAGGTCCACAGATCTGTGATTTATCATAGATCTGGGTTGGGAGGTAAGAAAATATAAGTGTGTCTTGGGGGGGGGGTCTTGTGAGGAGGATGTGAAGAGAACTAAACCTTTATTTTTCCATAAGAAATCAATGGACGAGTTGAAATCTTAAAAATTGTCTTTAAGCATGCTGCTTTCAAATGTAACAAGAAAATCAGCTAAAGAAGTTGAGAGGAATTAATTCTTGGAACATCATTTAGAGGAATGGGGAGGTCTGAGGTGGGTGATTGCGACCTTTCATTTTAAGTTTTGTCATACTGTTTGATTTTTCTAAACTATGTACGTGCATTACTTTGGCTAAAATACAAATTTAATTTTTAAAATCGAAAAAACTATAAAATATTTTATAATGATCAAATGCACAAGACCACCTACGAAATACAAACGTCAAGAAATTTTAACTACCTTAAAAGGTAGTTTTAAATATATATGTATAACAAAAAACAATAACAACTACAGATAGGAATTCACAAATAATCATAACGAATCTTTGGATAAAAAACATCTATTTGGGGGGAGAGGCTCATGTTCTTACTCCTAGCATTCTGGGAAACCAAGGCAGGAGGATTGCTTGAGCTCAAGAATTCAAGATAAGCCTGAGCAAGAGGGAGACCCCTATCTTTACTAAAAACAGAAAAATTAATCAAGCATTGTGGTGGGTGCTTGTAGTCCCAGCTAGTTGAGGCAGGCGGAGTTTGAGGTTGAGCCCAGGAGTTTGAGGATGCTGTGAGCTAGGCTGAGACCACTGCACTCTAGCGTGGGGACTCTGTCTCAAAAACAAAAAAAAGAAAACCATATTTTTTTTTAAAAAAACACCCAAATAGAAAATTCTGACCACACATTATTTCACAAAAGAAAAACCTATCTGTTAAAACAATTATCATCATGCATGCCCCATTGTCTAATCAAAATGAGAGGTAAACAACATAAAGATATATACACATTGCATTTGACCATTTTTTAAAAAACACATATCTACTACGTATATAAGGAGAAATTTTTCAACATCTGCAGATGATATAATTAAACACAATACAGAAGAGAACTAACTAAAAACTTATTTATTTTAGCCAACAGAGACTTAGGCAAGATCAGCTTCTTAGCTATACAGCAGTAATCATGTATTAAAAAAATATAATGAAACAAGTATTTCATTTCTAATAGCAACAAAGCCCTGAACACCTTGTAATAAACCTAAAAATAAAATCAGAACCTCTTTATGGAGACAATAATGAATATAGAAATATGTCTCCCAAAATAAATTTGTAAGTTCAATGCAATCTCAACAACAATGACAAAAAAACCCATATTATTTTAAAGTAAATTTTTATAAGATGATCCTAAACTTCAAATAGAACCTACAAATTAGTACTTATCGTGAAGACAATTTTGGACAAAAAATAATAATCACAAAGAGGAACCTTATCAATAGAAAGCTGATTATATAATAAAACTATAGCAATAAAAATACTCTGGAGCTAGTACAAGAACAAACCAGATATGACAGAACAGAAGAATGAGTCTTGGGAAGATGGTGGCGGCCGCGGAGTTAATGCTACTGGAAAAATCCCTGGGTCTGAGCAAAGGGAATAAATATAGTGCTCAGGGCGAGCGATAGATTCCAGTTCTTCAAACAAACTATGGTCCAAGTCTAACAGGCTTGACCACGATAGCAGCTCATCTAGTCAAGCAGGCCAGCAAAGAACACTTGCTGGGGAGCACAGCAGAAGAAAAGGCAATCATCCAGCAGTGGTTAGAGTACAGGGTCACCCAAGTAGACGGACATGCCAGTAAAGATGATATCTGCACTCTGTTGAAGGATCTTAATTCCTATCTTGAAGATAAAGTCTACCTTACAGGATATAACTTCACCTTAGAAGATATCCTATTGTACTATGGACTTCATTGCTTTATAGTTGACCTGACAGTTCAAGAAAAGGAGAAATATCTTAATGTATCTCGCTGGTTTTGTCACATTCAGCACTACCCAGGCATCAGGCAACATCCGTCTAATGTTGTCTTCGTCAAGAACAGACTATATACTAATTCCCACTAGAAGCTACCTATGCTGTACAGAAGAACAATTAATGCTTTAAATGGAAAATGTATTCTGGACCACAGGACTAACATAAATTTATACATAGTCATTCTCTGTTGAAGTTGTGTCTGAGTGTTTTATTCTTTAGTTGAAGTTTTACAATTTTTAATGTAAAAATTAAACTACTATTATAAAAAAAAACAAGTTGAGATCAAGTTGTAAATTAATATTGTTTTTATAGGTGAAATTTATTTTAATAAACATTGTAAATCAGTGGCTTAATCTTGAAAATTGGTAGTGCTTACAGTGGTTGGTATGTATGGCTATTTATTAATCTCTCTTTAATGTTTTAAAATTGATTTTCCCCATCTGGATATTTATGGTAGTTTGTTTATTAGGAATGATAAATTGTGCCAAGGAAACAAAAAGGGAAGGCAGATGGATTTGTTTTCAGATATTTATGTGAGCTAGTAAATGTGGTTGAAAAAAAAAAAAAAGAAGAAGAATGAGTCTTGAAATGGACCTATGCATATTGGGGTTCCCTGTATGATGAAAATGACATTTCAAATCAATTCATAAAAAACCCAACTATTCCATAAATTGTACTTACTACTGGCTAGCCAATAATAGAGACTAAGATAAAATCCTATTTCATGCTGTTCAGAAAATTAAGTTTCCAGAAAAAATAACAATGTATTATAAAATTAAAAGAAAATATGAGAAAATATATTTAAGACTTAGAATACAAAGAACATTGCAAAATAAGTCACTAGAAGCAAAATCCACAAAGGAAAAGATTGTTAAATATGAATGCTTTAAAATTAAAGATGTCTACAAAAGTTATATAATTAAAGACACAAGCAGCAGAATTGTGAGAAAATGTTTACAACATACATTCAAACAATAAAAATCAGTATTAAATATACCAATAGAACACTGTAACAAAGGATTAGTATCCAGAATAGAAACAATAAAACATTAATAATAATCATACAAATAACACCATAGAAAAATGTACAATAATGTAAAACTGTCAATTTTGAGATGAGGAAATGCAAAAGGTCAATATACTTATTAAAATATGTATGATATGACTAGAATTTAAGCTACAACAAACCTACTTGAGCCAGACAATCCACTTGCCTCGACCTCCCAGAAGATTAGGATTACAGGTATGAGCCACTGTGCTTGGCCTCATTTTCATCTTCATGATATTTCTTTGTATATTCTTTACAATATTGTTGTTGTATTTCTTTGTATTTTCTTTTATATCTTTTTTGTTATTTCTTTGTATTTTCTTTAAGCTATCAGGAAGTCCCTTTTGGGTTTTTATAGAAGCTTCACTACATAGGCATGATTGAATAAACCACTGGCCATTAGTGATCAACTCAACCTTCAACCCTTCTCCCCTCCTTGGAAGTGAGGCTGAAAGTCTCAATCCCACAATTCTGCCTTGGTCTTTCCAGGGACAACTGAATTGACGGATGGGGATGCCAACCATCAGTCAACTCACTAGTATACTAAAAGACATCATCTTATGGAGATACTAAGGATTTTAGGAGCTGTATGTTAGGAAACAGGTTGAAGTCTAAATATATATTTCACAGTATCACAGGGTCAAGTAACTTCAGCCTTGTCTGTAATAGTTTGGATTTTTTTTAAGGTGAATATATTTATGTATTATGTGTGTTATTGAAAGGTCAGGCTCCTTAATATCAATGCAAAGAGACAATTGTGGGTTTCTGTTTACTCTTTTCAGCACAACAATAAATTAAGATTCTGGTGTACTTTTAAAGTTTTTAATAGTATGAGGTTCTCTACAGTATAAAACACATTTATAAAAAATAAGTCACATAAATGTTCAAATTAATTTCTCTCCTAAGCATATGCATTTTAAAAGTCTGATTTTTAATGTATAACTTTAATTTGAACATTTGCCTTATTACTTACTTCCTGTTGAAATACTTCAGCAATTTTCCAATGGGCTAACTCATTTCCTCATATTATTTACTTGCTTTCCTAATATTTTGGGACTATTTGTCATGTTCATGGCTGCTCACTGTCATTTTTTGTCCCTTTGAGCAGCTTTTTGTTTACCCAGATGTTGCTTCCTTTCCTTCTGTCAATGAGTGTTAATTTTATGTTGATTTACAATAGTTTCCTTCTATGTATCTTCTCATTCTCTGGGTGAGGTCTCTTCTCCAGGAAAATACTTTACCAGACTGCAAGAAATATTGTATATCAAGCCGTTCAAATGATAGATAAGGTAGATAATAAAAATATGCCCTACAAATGCAAACTTTAAAAATGTTTCAGGATGGGAGTTTTAAAGCCAGAGTATGCATGTTGCTAAGAGGGGCAAGGCCTTTCAGACATGCAAATATCTGAAATGAATTTTGAAAACCCAGTAAAAGTAGCTATGCGAACAGAGTTGAAGGAGAAGAGCATCCTTAGTGGAAAGAGCACCATGGGCATAGGCATGCAGGTGACAGAGGGTGGGGTACCCAGAGAGATGCAAACAATTTAATATGGTAAAGCTTAGAGGCTTGGGAATAGCTAGGGAGAAAGCCAGCTTAGGGCACAGGAGAGAATAAAAGAAGGACCTACTATCATTCAAGGTTGAGGTTTTACCTAGAAGGAAAAATGGAGACTCACTAGTATGCCATTAGTTTGTGGTGAAATGATGAGGTCTTACCATCAGGGCCATAGGAGAGGAAGGGGCTGGCTCTGGTGACTGGGTGGGGAAGGGGTGATCTTCAGTTGGGAAGCAATGGTGAGGTGTACAGGCTAGTGACCTATCTTATTTTGTGCCTATCTTGGGCCAGTTGTTAAATATTTATCACTCTTTGTTGTGAGCGTAGTTTCAGTTTGGGGGAAAAGGGTGGCTTGGATTCCCAGTGACTACTTCCTTTTCATCATGATATGTAACACAACAGGAGAAGGTGGTTTGAAGAGCAAGTCTCTTACCAAATTTTGGACATACAGAGCCACAGACATAAGCCACCTGGAGGAACAGTGAGCTAAATAGCAAAACAGTGACAAATTATAACATCAAAATGGTGAGCAAAGGAGGCAGAGCTATAGCAAAGGGTAAATGGGAGGGTAGGTGAGAGAAAATTAAGAGAATGCTTACGGGGAGAAAGAATTTCAGAGGTTTACAATAGAGGCAGATGCTGAGGAGAGATCAAGTAAAATAAAGACAGAAAATGCTCTTTGGAGATTTGGTGATGTGACAGTTTTTAGTGGTGTAAGCTATTCAGTAGAAATCAATCTACATCATAGGTTCTCTACAGGGGCCAAGTAGGTTAGAAAAATATATAAAAAGACCAAGCATAAGATAAGAGAGAGTAGATCTAGAACAGGGCATGTCTCACCTAAAGGATTTCAGAGTAAAACAGAAAAAAAAAAAAAAATAGGTATAGCTTAGCAAAACAATTTTGCAGGCCAGATTTGGCCTGTTGGCAACAAGTTTGATGTTAATCCTGAAAGTGTATTCGAAATTCCAAAAGACAATGTGACCATGGAATCACCATTCCTTTTGGAGCAGGTGAAACAATGACAATAAACAAAAAGATGTACAAGGTATGGTCTCCCATTTATGTATGACACTAGTGACAATCAGGCACAAAAATAAAAAATTGAATTACAGAAATTCAATTGAATTACAGAAATAATCAACAAAATCCATTATAGGGGTCTTACTTAATGCATATTATCTTAGGTAAGCCCTGCAGTAACTCAATGAGGAAGGCATTATCCCTTTTCTGCTTGGGGAAAATTAAGAGTAGTGCAGGTAAGTACTCTAATGGAGTTTCATAGCAGGAATGTAGTCCAGCTTTCAACTCAGCTCAGCCTGACTGTGGATTCAGTGCTCTTTCAGCTGTTCTGTGAAGCTTTTCCCTGAGTAGAAGACATATCCCTCCTGTCTTGTAGGAGTTCATTCATTCACCTATAGCCTATGTTCCACCCTTTCTCACCTTTTCAAGGACCTGGTTCACATTATTCCCTTTATCTTTTTGTTTTCCTTTTTAAGATTAATATGTGTATATACTTACGTTACATTGTTTGCGTTCATTAGGTAAAGTCGAAGTTGCAGTTGAGTCCTTCACCCAGGAAGTGTGCCATATACCCCTACGTTGTACTGGTTAGGTGGGGCTTACTGAACCCCTGCTTCCTCCCCTTTTCTTGAATTTAATTGTGTTTTTCTCTTGTGTGGGCCTGCAGTTGTTAATCTACTAGTTTCAAGATAGTGTTGAGTACACAGGATACTTGCTTTTCCATTCTCGAGATACTTTACTTAGGAGAATGTTCTCCAAATCCACCCATGTAAATACAAAATATACCAACTTTCCATGATTTTTATGGCTGAATAGTATACCATGGTATACACATGCCATGGTTTATTAATCCATTCATGTGATGATGGGCTCTTATGTTGTTTCTACATCTTCACAATTGTGAACTGAGCTGCTATAAACATTCCTTTAGCTTTAATCACACCCTTTTCCCACATAGGGGCTCTCGTCCAAGTCTCTCCCAACTGAAAACTATCTAACAATAAACAAAAATTTCCTCAAAAGTTTATCCTAATTTCTTTACTTCTCTGCAGGGCCATCTTTTTCTCTTTGTCACCCATACTTTCTAGAAATTCATTCCCTTTCAAGACCTAAATTAAAACATGTACTAGTAATGGGGTAGAAAATATTATTTTAATTATAACAGATCACCTTGTGGAAAGAAAATTCTCTTTGTGTAAGTGTGGAGAATGCTTTGGGTGTTACATGAAATCCTAAGAGCATGTCCTGGGATAAGGAATTAAGAGGAATTTGAGGGCAGGGAAGTTGAAGGGCAAGAGGAGGGAAAACAATGAGAGGAGACATCACAGGAGTTTAGAAACCAATGTCATATAATAAGTGGGCACTCTAAGTGACAAAGTGGTCAACCTACTTTTAAGAAAAGAGATGTCTTCAATGGATTGAATTCACCACTGAAGAGGCACAGGCTTTTTTATCCAATCAGTCAATGACAATGTTGTCATTGTTTCATTTGCTCAAAAAGGAACAGTGATTGGATAAAAAAGCACAAGGCATCCATATGCTGTCTCCAGGAAACACACCTATCCCTGAAAGACAAATCAAGACTCATGGTTAAGGGATGGAAAACAGTATTTCCAGCAAATAGAAATCAGAAGAAAGGAGGGTTGCAATCTTATTTTCAGATACAAGGAGATTTAAAGCAACTAAAGTTAACAAAGACAAAGATCAATACTTTATACTGGTCAAAGGAACATACAAGAAGACATTTCAATTATAAATATGTATGCACCCAACTTAAATGCTCCCAGATTATGAAACAGACCTTAACAGGTCTGAGCAGTATGATTCCCATAACACCATAATAGTCGGGGACTTTAACACCTCATTGACAGAATTAGACAGATCCTCTAAACAGAAACTAAACAAAGATACAAAGGACTTACATGTGACCCTAGAACAAATGGGATTAATAGACACACAGAATACAATATCCCAAAGCTAAAAAATGTACATTTTTCTCATCAGCCTACGGTACATATTCCAAAATCAACCACATCCTAGCATACAGATCAAATCTCAGCAAAATTAAAAGAAAAGAAATTATACCTTATATCTTCTTAGACTACAAGGCAATAAAGGTGGAACTCAACTCCCACAAAAACGTTATTCCCACACAAAGACCTGGAAATTAAACAACCTTATGCTGAATGATAGTTGGGTTAAGGAAGAGATAAAAGAGGAAATTGTTAAATTTCTCAAACATAACAACGAAGACACAAGTTACCAAAAGCTGTGGGATTTGGCAAAAGTAGTCAAAAGAGGGAAATTCATTGCATTAGATGCCTACATTCTAAAACAGAAAGAGAAAACAAACTCATGAACAATCAACAAACTCATGAACAATCTTATGGAATCGGAAAAGGAAGAATGATCTAATCCTAAACCCAGCAGAAGAAAAGAAATAACCAAAATTAAATCAGAGACTAATGAAACTGAAAACAATTGAAATGGGGAAATAACAACAGATGCCACAGAAATACAAGAGACCATCTCTGAATACTACAAAAAACTCTATGCCCAGAAATTTGACAATGTGGAGTAAATGGATCAATACCTGGAATTGCACCCTCTCCCTAGACTTAATCAAGATGAAATAGATCTCTTGAACAAACCAATTTCAAGAACTGAGATTGAAGAAACAATAAAAATCTCCCAACAAAAAAATGCCCTGGTCCAGATGGCTTCACACCAGAATTCTAACAAACCTTCAAAGAAGAGCTTATTCCTATACTGCAGAAATTATTCCAAAAAATTGAAAAGGAAGGACCCTTTCCCAACACATTCTCTAAAGCAAACATCACCCTGATACCAAAACCAGGAAAAGACAGAACTAAAAAGGAGAACTTCAGACCAATTTCACTAATGAATTTAGATGCAAAAATTCTCAGTTAAATCCTAGCCAATCAATTACAGCTACACATTAAAAAAATTATTCATCATGATCAAGTAGGTTTTATCCCAGAGATGCAAGGCTAGTATAACATATGCAAGTCCATAAATGTAATTCATCATATCAACAGAAGTAAAAACAAAGACCGTGTGATCCTCTCAGTAGATGCAGAAAAAGGCATTCAATAAAATTCAGCATCCTTTTCTAATTAGAACAAGAATATAGGTATATGGCTCGGTGCCTGTAGCTCAGCAGCTAGGGCACCAGCCACATACACCAGAGCTGGCATATTCAAATCCAGCCCAGGTCTGCCAAACAACAATGACAACTACAATAAAAAAATAGCTGGGTGTTGTGGTGGGCGCCTATAATCTCAGCTGCTTGGGAGGCTGAGGCAAGAGATCCATGTAAGCCCAAGAGTTGGAGGCTGCTATGAGCCATGACGCCATGGCACTCTACCAAGGGCAACATAGTGAGACTCTGTCTTAAAAAAAAAAAAAAAAAAAAGAATATAGGCACAGGTGGCACATTTATTAAACTGATTGAAGCCATTTACAACAAACCCACAGCTAATATTACACTGAATGGAGTAAAACTGAAAGTTTTTCCGCTTAGAACTAGAACCAGACAAGGTTATCCTCTATAGCCACTACTATTCAACATAGTGCTGGAAGTTCTAGCTAATACAATCAGAAGGAAATAAAGGGCATCCAAATGGGTGTGGAGGAGGTCAAACTCTTGCTCTTTGCCGATGATATGATATTATACTAAGAGGACCCCAAAGACTCAACCACAAGATTCTTGGAAGTGATCAAAAAATACAGCAATGTCTCAGGATATAAAATCAATGTCCACAAATCAGTAGCCTTTTTATATGCCAATAACAGTCCAGATGAGAAGCTAATACTACAAGGCCATAGTGATCAAAATAGCATAGTGGTAGCACAAAAATAGAGACATTGACATTTGGAACCGAATAGAGAACCGTAAGATCAAACTGACATCTTACAGGCACCTGATCTTTGGTAAACTAAACAAGAACATACACTGAGGGAAATAATCCCTGTTCAATAAATGGTGTTAGAACTGGTTAACCACATGTAAAAGACTGAAAGTGGACCTGCACTTCTTACCACTTACTAAAAATTGATTCAAGATGTATAAAATATTTAAATCTAAGGCATGAAACAATAAAAATCCTTGAAGAAAGTGTGGGGAAAACACTTGAAGATATCAGCCTGGGGAAAGATTTTATGAAGAAGACTTCCTTGGCAGTTGCAACAACAAAAATAAACAAAGGGGACTTAAAGTGAAAAGCTTCTGTACAGCTAAGGAAACAACAACCAAAGCAAATAGACAACCTTCAGAATGGGAAAATATATTTGTATATTTGTATATTTCATAATATACAAATATTGGTATATTATGAATCAGACAAAAGCTTGATAACTAGGATCTATAGAGAACTCAAATTAATCAACCAAAAAAGACCCAACAATTCCATATATCACTGGGCAAGAGACATGAATAGAACCTTCTCTAAAGAGGACAGACGAATGGCTAACAAACTTATGAAAAAATGCTCATTGCCCCTAATCATCAGAAAAATGCAAATCAAAATTACCCTGAGATATCACCTACTCCCAGCAAGAATGGCCCACATTCACAAAGTCTCAAAGCTGCAGATGCTGGCATGGATGTGGAAAGAAGGAAACACTTTTACACTGCTGGTGGGACTGCAAACTAATACAACCCTTTTGGAAGAAAGTAAGGAGAATCCCCAAAAACTCAAATTAGCCCTCCCATTTGATCCTGTAATCCCATTACTAGGCATCTACCCAGAAGAAAAAAAAAAAATTCTTTTATCTTAAGGACACTTGCACTAGACTGCTTATCACAGCTCAATTTACAATTGCCAAAATGTGGAAACAACCTAATTGCTGACCAACCCAGGAATGGATTAACCAACTGTGGTGTACGTATACCCTGGAATACTATTCAGCCACTAAAAAAAAATGGAGATGTTACATCTTTTGTATTAACCTGGATGGAGGTGGAACACATTCTTCTTAGTAAAGCATCACAAGAATGGACAAGCAAGAATCCAATATACTCAATTCTAACATGAAGCCAGTAGATGACCTAATACAGGGGGCGGGTGGAGAGGTAGTGGAATGAGCATGTGGAGAGAGGGGAGGAGAGAAGGGGATGGAGGACACGGTATATGGCACACCTCTTGGGGGCAGGACACAATTATAAGAGGGACTTTATTTAACAAACGCAATCAGTGTAACCTAATTGTTCGTACCCTCAATGAAATCCCAAATAATTAAAAAAAGAAAAGAGATGTCTGATGTTCAATTTTTATGTTCCTTACTCAACAGTTTTTTAGCCCCCCCCCCCCCAACCTCAAACCTATAAAATATGCTAAATACACACAGTGGCTTTGGGAATGGTATTCTGGAGAACTGAGAGGAAAAAAAGCTTTAATCCATGCCTGCACTGATGTGCAACAGAAAGAGAAAAGCAAGACAGGTGAGATGAGGAGACTGAAGCAAACAGGAAACTGGAATAAACACTGACCATGTAAACAAAAGCGTATGGAAATGCCCACACTGCTGAAGAAAGCTTTGAATTCGCTGGCAGACACAGGAAAGGAGCCCCAAATGATCTGAAGAAATCTTGAGGCACAAGATAACCTCTACTCACATTGATTTTATGGTGATGACTTCCTAATCTTGCCTTCACTCCTGCTGCACAACACCCCAAATTATCTGGCAGAAGCATCTAAAGGTTAAGAATGTGAATTCTGAAGCCCTATACCTAGAGGAGAATCTTATCTCTAATACTTACGTTGCAAATTTGGTCAAATTGCTTAAGCTGTATGTATTTCAGTTTCTTAATCCATAAAATAGGGATGCTAGTATTACCTATTTCATTGGGATGCTTATTGCATGAATTGATATTTGCAAGTATTTAGAACAGTATCTGTCCCACAGTAACTACTAAATAAATATTAACACTTTATATATATATATATATATATATATATATATATATATATATATATATATATTCATCTACATACTTAACAATTATTTACTGAGTAACTATGTGACAGGGGTTGTTTACACACTAAGAAATATATAGGAGTGAACAACATAAAGTCTCTACCCTTGTAGAACTTCTATTTGAGCCAGAAAAGACAAGCAATAAACAAATAAAAAAAAAATGAACAATATATGGGAAGTGCAATGAAGAAAATAAAATGGATTAATAGGAAAGGGGAGGTGCTGTTTTTATTCTATTTAGGGTGCTATTTTAGTAGAAGCTTGAAGAAAGTGGGAAAGTGAGTCCTATGGAGATCTGTGGGAAATACCACAAACTCAACATCTTCCCTCCAAAATCTCTTGAAACAACCATATTCCTTATCTGAATGGATGGTACAACTGTCTCCCAGAGACTGAACCACAGTAAAAACATTCTCCCCTTCCTGTCGCTCTATACCCAGTTGGTCACTAAATTCCACTTTTACAGCATCTCTGGAGTTTACCTTCCCATCTTTCTCTATCTGTTACAGTACTAAATAGGCTGAGCTACCCAAAATGGCCATATTGCATGTCAAAGAGAGTTGCTTCCTTTTCATCAGAAGCAGAATAAAGGAGAGTCTAGATTCTAAGGCCCCAGGGGAATAGTGACCCACTGGATGGAAGAATATTGGGTCCATACATGACAACATGGAGCAGGACACATCCCCTTCCCTGTGCACAAACTGTACATGGGAGAGAACAAATATTTCCTTGTTATTAAGGCATGAAGGTGTGGGGTAGTTTGTCACAGCAGCTGGGCCAACCTAATTAACGCACATCCTCGGTTCTATAATTTCAGGTTATGTACAGTCACTCTCCACTCTGTCATTTCTTTTTTCTTTTTCTTTCTTTCTTTTTTTTTTTTTTTGAGACAGAATCCCAAGCTGTCACCCTTGGTAGACTGCCATACCATCACAGCTCACAGCAACCTCAAACTCTTGGGCTTAAGTGATTCTCTTGTCTCAGCCTCCCATGTAGCTGGGACTACAGGCGCCCACCACAACACCCAGCTATTTTTTTGTTGCAGTTGTCATTGTTGCTTTAGCTGGCCCAGGCTGGGTTCGAACCCACCAGCCTCAGTGTATGTGGCTAGCACTCTAACCACCTCTGTGTCATTTCAACAACATCCAGATGGCTCTCTCAGTTACTGAAACATACTTCTCAATACTCTGCGAGTAACTGTCCCAGGCTTTCCCTCGTCTTCAGATGAAGCACAAGTGATAGGGATATTCAAAGCCTTCAGTGATCTGTGGAGAGCTGACATTACAGCATCCATATAAAAAAGAGGCCAAGCACCATTATCTGTACTAACATGATTTAAGTTTCTGTTTCTCTGAAAGCGCTAGGATTCTTATAAATCACATGGTAGTTGTGTACTGTTAGGTTGT
>CAUYPK010153106.1:0-28364 GCA_963574355.1 Loris lydekkerianus
AGAAAAACATAGCCCCTGTCTTAGGTAGCCTGCTCTTGCAGTTTTAGTCTTACCTGTCATGGGGATACAAACATCAATGGTCCCCTGTCTTAGGTTGACTGAACGCAGAGTGATCTTACCCGTCTTTGGGTTCTATGAATGCAATCCACCATGCAGCCTCTCCATATCCTGTCTTAGGTTGTCCCCGCTTTGGGAATCTTATTGGCCGGGCCAAGTTTGAACCCGCCACCCTTGGTATATGGAGCCTGCACCTTACTGAGTGACAGGCGCCGCCCATGTTCTGGACTTTTCACCTTATGTGTCTGGCTTCTCTCAATGAGCGTGAGGTACTCAAGGCCCGTTCACATTGTAGCTGGTCTCAGAGCCTTGTTCCCTTTCATGGCTGAACAATATTTCAACGTATGGATGAACTACATTGTATTTGAGTTTTCCACTTTTTGGCTTTTGTGAATCTGCTGCTGTGTACGTTCATGTGCAAGCTTTTGTGTGGACATGTTCTTTGCTTTTTCTTGGATGAAGACCCAGGAGTGGAACTGCTGGGTCATGTGGTAACTCAAGGAGTCCTCAGACTCCACCAGCAGCTGTACCATTTTATATCACGCCGGCCGCACGTGAGGGTTCCAATTTTTCTAGGTCCTCTCAACAATTATTATTGGCTTTTTATTATAGCGTGGGGGCCATGACATGGTTTCTTACCACACTGGCTTGTTTTTCCCTGGTGGATAATGATGTTGAGCATCTTTCCATGTGCTTGTCCATTTGTGTATCTTTGGAGAAAGGTCTGCACAGATCCTTCACTATTTAATTTTTATAATAATTATTATTTTTTTTAGAGATAGGGTCTCATTTATTGCCCAGGCTAGAGTGTAGTGGTATCATGATAGCTTACTGCAGCCTCCAACTCCTAGGCTCAAGGGGTTCCTTCTTCAGGCTTCTAAGTAGCTAGGGCTGTAAGTGTGAGCCACCATACCTGGCTTGAAACAATGTAATTTAAAATGCAGTTCTGTAGTGCACTGGCCACATTTCTAGTGCTTGGTTGCCTTGTGGGATTAGTATACAGGAAGAACCTTGAAGATGGAGAATGTACCTATCATCTAGAAAGTTCTGTTGGATAGCCCCAAGCTGTAAGTTTACATGAAATGGTCACTTGATGGCTGAAATCTACACAGCTTGTTGCAAAGACAACATTGGGCCTTCTGGCAAAATCTCTTCCCCACAACCTTCCCCAGGACCCCGGAGACACTTGGGGGCCTTCTGTGCCCAGCCCAGCCCAGCCCCGTTTCCTAACAAGGCTGTTGCTGCCACAGGAAACAAACCAGATTAAAAACTTTATTTGAAACAAAGTAAATGTGCATGTCAAAGAATTACATTGTGACCTATAAGCAACTTTATCATGTACCTATATCCCAGGTATCCAAACCTAGTTTTTTAAAAAAGTGAGGCTATCCAGGCGGTGTCTGTGGCTCAGTGAGTAGAGCGCCAGCCCTGGCCAAACTGCAACAAAAAAATAGCTGGGCGTTGTGGCAGGTGCCTGTATTCCCAGCTGCTCGGGAGGCTAAGGCAAGAGAATCGCGTAAGCCCAAGAGCTGGAGGTTGCTGTGAGCTGTGACATCACAGCACTCCACTGAGAGTGACAAAGTGAGACTCTGTCTCTACAAAAAAAAAAAAAAAGTGAGACTGTCCTGAAGGTGGTATCTGGGTCCAGCCAACCTATGACCCAGGAAGCTGCACCAAAAGCCGGCCTCCACCCCATCCATGGCTTCTAGAATGGCCTCCTGCCTCAGATGCTGCTTTTGTCCAGACAACATGACAACAAGAGGTCAGGGCAGGGTCTGCTGTCTACATGTCTTGCCTCAGCCTCCCGAGAAGCTGGGACTACAGGCGCCCGCCACAATGCCCCATGGGGGAGTGAGTGGTACCCTAGGGACTGGTTCCTCCATCCACACAGTCCCATGGGTACTCGTAGCTCCAGGTCATGGAGGGGTGTGCAGGGTTCCCACAGCCTTGCTGACCCCTCATGCTCCTGGAAGCTTCTGGGCTCCTCTCCGCTGTGTGGGGTAAAAGGAAGAAGTTATGTATTGGTGGGATTATCCAAGTCCAGGTGCTTGTGGCAGCCACCCCAGAACAATGTGACTGAGCTGCACCCCAGGTCAGGAGCTCTCAGGAGAGAAGCTGGCTGTGGACCCTGCCTCAGTTCTGACATACTCTGGCTGCCTCTCCTAGCAGGTATCCATTGCAATCCGCCCACCACGGAGTCTCATGGTGGGCAGCCAGACCCACATCACATTGTTGGACTGGTTGGTGTTGTATGTGGAGAGCCGTTGAGGTGGACCATCCTCGTCTTCATCACCATCCTCCCCAGCTGTGGTCTCCAGGTGCTCCTCGCTGCCACTGCCGCTGCGGGGACCCTCCTCCAAGCTGGCCTCACTCTCCTGCTTCTCTAGGAAGTTGAAGTGGTGTAGGGCACTGGCGCCTGATGATGACAATACATCAGAGGCCTCCTCCAGCTCTGAGTCAGAGTCATTGGATGCAACACGGGATTCTGTGAAAGAAAGAAGAGATATGTCCCATGACCAGAAGGAAGGCCCAGGGTCAGCCGCCTTTGACACTGTGAGGCTGGCCCCACCTGAGTCACATCCTGGGGCCCTTACCCTAACCAAGCCCCATCCCTTCATTTGGAAAGCAAACACTGGGGAAGATGCTTAGCCTAGCCTGGTGCCTGGTATGTCTAGACATAACACATAGGCATCATTTTCACATTTAAGTTGTCCATTTCTAGGGCCAGGCATGGTGGCTCATACCTGTAATCCTAGCACTCTGGGAGGCTGAGGTGAGTGGATTGCTTGAGCTCACAAGTTCAAGACCAGCCTGAGCAAGAGCAAGACCCTGTCTAAAAAATAGCGGGGCATTGTGGCAGGAGCCTGTAGTCCCAGCTACTCAGGAGGCTGAGGCAAGTGAATCGCTTGAGCCTAGGTATTTGAGGTTGCTGTGAGCCATGACACCATAGTACTCTACCCAGGGTGACAAAATGAAACTCTGTCTCAAAAAAAAAGAAGAAAAAAGTCCATTTCTCAGCATAGACCTCAAAAAAGCATTGATTTGCTTATGTTTACAACAGGAGGAAAGGAAAAAGAATGAATATTCAACAAAAGTTGTGCTTATAGCAGACAAAAATCCACAGAATGTGCAGCTTCCAGGCACTGAGATGTGAACTGGCTGTTGTGTGCACACAACACTGTGTCACCAGGCACCAGTGCCAGATGGCAATGCATCCTGGCCTCCCCCGGGGCCAAGCAGTAACCGACCACACACACTCACCTTTTCCCCCATCCTCTGTCTCCTCCTGCAGGGGGTAGGCAACACCCTCGCTGGCCTCCAGATATGGTACCTGGACAACCACTTCCGCCTGCTGGTTGGATGACCCACCCTGCAGGGACAGAACAAAAGGGCAGGGCTTCTTCATCTTAGGCCTCATAAATAAACAAAACCCTAAAAGTTACTGACACCACTGTTATTGAGGCTGTGACTGGACCAAACATTCCTATGTTCCTGACAGTGGGCTCTTGTCAGGAAACAGCCACTCCCACCCTCTACCCAACTCTAGGTCCTCAGAGCTCCTTCAGCAGCAACAGCAACAGCAGATAATCCTAGCACTCTGGGAGGCCGAGGTGGGTGGATAGCTTGAGCTCACAAGTCCGAGACCAGCCTGAGCAAAATTGAGACCCATGTCTCTACTAAAAATAGAAAAACTGAGGCAAGAGGATCACTTAAACCCAAGAGTTGCTGTGAACTATGACGACATGACACTCTACACAGGGTGACAGCTTGAAACTCTGCCTCAAAAAAATGAATTCCTAAAAATGAAAACTTGTGGTGAAATTGAAACCTGGGGCGACGCCCATGTTCAGTGGGTAGAGTGCCGGCCACATTCACCCAGGCTGGAGGGTTTGAACCTGGCCGGGGCCAGCTAAACAGCAATGACAACTGCAACAAAAAAATAGCAGGGCTGGCTCAGCGCCTGTGGCTCAAGCAGCTAAGGCACCAGCCACATACACCTGAGCTGGCAGGTTCAAATCCAGCCCAGGCCCTCCAAACAACGACAGCTGCAACCAAAAAATAGCCAGGTGTTGTGGCGGGTGCCTGTATTCCCAGCTACTTGGGAGGCAGAGACAGGAGAATTGCTTGAGCCCGGGAGTTAGAGGTTGCTGTGATCTGTGATGCCACAGCACTCTACCCAGGCAGACAGTTTGAGGCTCTGTCTCAAAAAAAAAAAACAAAAATAGTGGGACATTGTGTCAGGCGCCTGTAGTCCCAGCTACTTGGGAGGCTAAGTCAAGAGAATTGCTTAAGCCCAAGAGTTTGAGGTTGCTGTGAGCTAATGACACTGTGGCACTCTACTGAGGGTGACATAGTGAAACTCTATCTCAAAAAAGAAAAGAAAAGGGTGGCACCTGTGGCTCAAAGGAGTAGGGCGCCAGCCCCATATACCAGAGGTAGTGGGTTCAAACCCAGCCCCGGCCAAAAACTGCAAAAAAAATAAAATAATAATAATAATAAATAAATAATAAAAAGTAATTAAAAAAAAGAAAGAAAGAAAAGACGGCCCGGCCAAAAAAGTAGCCAGGCATTGTGGCAGATGCCTGTAGTCCCAGCTACTTGGTAGGCTGATGCAAGAGAATTGTCTAAGCCAAGAGCTGGAGGTTGCTGTGAGCTGTGATGCCATAGCACTCTACTGAGGGTGACAAAGGGAGACTCTGTCTCTAAAAGAAAAAAAAAAGAAAAGAAAAGAAAAGAGAAAAAAGAAATTGAAACCTGGCAGCTAGGTGCAGTAGCACCCAGCATAGCAAGCCAGTGACAGAAGGAGTGGTAGATGGAGAGGTCTGATACGACCTCTAGTGAGGGGCGGCCACAGGGTGTTTGAACCCCTAGGGGCTTGCCCTCAGACTCCAATGTACACATCACCCAGTTCTTTGCTTGGCAGGCACCACATTGGATCTGTCCAAATCAATCCTTTCTCCATCGTTGTTAGTGCATCTTTCCACCACCACTGATCCCATAGCACTCTCTGTCACCCATGTGGATGCCCTGGTCAGACCTATGCCCTCACTTGGCTTTCAGGTGCCTCCTCGAGTTCATCCTCAAAGATCAGGCCATAATGGATGATGAGGGTCTCAATGATGCGAGCTTGGTGGGGGTAATCCACCAGTGAGGAGAGGGAAACAGTCGCCTCAGTGGGTCGGGGCCGCAGCAGGGTGGGCCCAAACACGATGCCAAGATTCCCAGGGGTCATCTTGTTGTCCTGTTCCACCTCCACGATCCTGGAGGGACAGGAGGGTGAGGGGGTGCCTGAGTGTCCCCCGGAGCCCCATACCCCTACCCAACCTCCCTACCACCATGTCTCCTTGCCCCTGCCCTTACCTCCGTAGGTGCCGCAGCAGGTACTGCAGTGTGGCCTGGTTCTCAGGCGACAGGTCCTGCAGAAGCTCCCGCAGCCTGCCTGCCATAGCCACCTCTGGTGCCGGGGCCTTACTCTCAGAGGCATCCTGCCGGCCCCGCGAACTCGCCTTGGCTTCGGCCTCTGCCTTCAGGCTCTCCTTGGCCAGCCCCATGAGCTCGTGGTAGAGGCGGAAAGAGATGAGTGGCTCGGGCAGCTGTAGACCAGAGGGATTAACACCAGTATCTGGTAGGTCTAACCCAGCCCAGCGTACACCTACCTACCGTTACAGTCTCCAGAGCCAAGTGGCCACGCTCCTAGCCCTGCCATACCCCAGCCGAAGCCACGCCCCTAGTTTCACCCCCGCCTCTACCAGGATCTTGCAGTAGCCTCAGCCCTGCCCTGACCACGTCCACGCCCCTTAGGCCCTGACCTTGGCTCTAAGCTATGGCCACGCCCCACCAAACTGTGGGGACCCACCTAGCAATATGTTTCTGTCCCCGCCCCCAGTACTAGCCCATAATCTGCCATGGCCACACCCTTAGGCTCAGCCCCACCTCTGCCCTGCTCTGACAGGTGGCGGGAGCTGGCCCCACCCCACACCCAGGATTAGGCCTGCTCATGCCAAGGCGATGCTCCAGCCCCTCCCTTACCCAGTGCTGTCCCTCCCAACTGCACTTGTCCTGCACATCTGCACTTGCCCTGACCAATCATGCCTCTTCCAGGCGCTGGCTCTAGATTCAGCCTCTGCCCTATCCACCTTCAGTGTTCTCACCTGGCGCAGGTAGAGCTTGAGGACATTGCTGATGTCATGGGGCGAGGCCTGTGACAACTCCACCAGCTCCTTGCCGTTCTCAAAGGCCTGGCACAGCTTCTCCACACGTGTCTTTACCCCATTGACCCGGTAGATGCCCTGGGGGACCCAGCCAGCCTTAGCCCATGCTCACCTCCCCGCCCAGACCACCCACGATTCACCCCCTCTGCATCCTGCCTCACCTTTGTGCGCAGCGCCCGGTGCTCGATCTCACAGACACACTTTTTGATGATGAAGGGCACACCATCAGGGGTGCCGCGGGCCGCCTGGCCAAAGTCCTGACCAAAAAGTTGCAGCCGGCCCTGCAGCTTCTTGTGGCCGCACTGGATGGCCAGGGTTTCCAGACACTTCTTGTGGCAGGCCAAGCAGCACTGGGATGGGTGTGGAGTGAGCCCCAGACCATGCCCCATACCCAGCAAGCACTGACATTCTACTCCTGCCCATCAGAGCCCCCCCTCCAACCAGGCAGCTTCTTCCACCCCACAGAAAGCTCCTGTCTATCACTCAGCCTCCTCTTCTTCCTACCCCTTGGGTTTCCTGCAGAAACCCAGTGCCTTTGCACTGGCTATGCCCTCCTCCTGGAATGTTCTACCCTGGATGCTCATAGGGTGCTCTTTACCCTCCAGATCTCTCCCTAGCCTCTGTTCCTTAGAGAGCCCACCCTGCCCCTCAAAGCTGAAAGAGCCCACCTCACTGCCTCCCTATACTTCCTTACAAACGGCTATATACCCAAAAGCTTCCCATCATTCCTTGCTCTGAGCCAGAACCTCCTGAGGCACACAGGCCATCTGGGTACCTGGCACTCCAAAGACATTGGCCATCCATGGGGATCCTACCTACCTCCTCACACTCAGCACCCTGGAAGTAGACATAGCTGTTGCACTCCCGGCACTTGGCTGGTGTGCGGAGCTTTCGGAGCCTGTGGGTGCGGGCAGCCTTGGACAGCCCTACGTTGCGGAAGGGCCCACTGGGCATAGCTGGCAGTTCAGGGGCCATGCTGTTGAGGTCATCTGGGGGCAAGATGGGTAGCTGGTATTACCCAGGCAGGTCAGGGCCCATGGACTGTGTCCAAACCTCCCTTCTCCCCGTAGCCCAGTTGGGATGTTTACCCTGCTCAAAGGCTGAAGCTCCTGCGCTACCCTCCTGGTCTGCCAGCTCCTCACTGGAGGACATGGTGCCACTGGACGATGTTCGCTCAAACTTCTTAAAGTCCCCTGAGCAGGAAACAGGGCTGTCAGACACTCCAAGCCAGGAGTGAGGCCTCGGGGCCCATGTGGAACCCTCTAGCACTCCCAGTGCATGATGAGCCCACTGAGACTCCCCTGCTCCAGCCCACCCAGCAGGCTCCTCACCTAAGCCAGTGCCAGTGTCCAGATTGCCAACTGAATCTGAAATTGAGATCGGCCACGACTTATGTACCTGGTGTCCTCGCCCACCTGAGGAGGGAGGCATCTGTAATGAAGGGCTCAGGGAGGCCTCAGGGAGCCAGTGCCTGCTCCATAAACCCACTGGACACTCACCCCTGTGTCCTTTGGAAAGTGCCTCCTCATGGGAGCCACCTTCCTCTAGGGAACTGCTGGTGGTCTCTGCTCCTGCAGCATCACCAGTGTTGAAGCTGCCCTTTCGGGCACGCATGACAGGGGACCTGTTGGGAGGGATAGAGAGGAGGATGGGCCCTGGTGGGGAGGCATGGAGTCCTTAAGCCCTCCTGGTGACAAGTGGGAAACCCAGCTCTCCCAGACATGGATAGGTATACTAGGGACTGGGTGGGCAGGCAGCAGAGTACCAGGCATTGGTGGAAACATGGGGCTCAAAGTCGTAGTGCACGTCGGGTTCCTCCCCACGCTGCAGCTGGCGCACGTGGGAGGCATACTGCTGGCCTGGGTCATACAGCTTGCTGCTCTCACACAGCATCTGGAAGTGTACTGGCAGTGGGGCTGTCTGCATGTGCATCATCTGGTAGTAGGAGATGGTGGCCTGTGGGTAGTAAATGAGGGCAGCAAAGTCAGGAGGCTGGACCAGTAGCTGCCCCCATCCTGGTGGTTGGAGCCTGACACACACCGACTTGATTGTTTGATCACTCTGTCGTATGACCTCCTGGATCTGCCGCAATGCTGTCACCTTGGTGTCTTCCAGCTCCTGCTTCTGTGTCTTAGCATCTGCCACGCATGTGCGATAGGTGGCCATGGCCTCCTCTGCCTGGGGAAGGGTGTGGGGCACAGGCAGGCTTCAGCCAGGGGCTCAGCCCCCAGGGCATTGCAAGGCCTAATTCAGAAGTCCCAGGGACAAGCCAGGCAGGGAAGGTTGAGAAGGGTCCTCTAGGGAGGACACATAGCCTGGCAAAGGCCTAGAAGTAGGAAATTTTACACATTGCTTCAAGAAAGGCCACCTCAGTCTTTACTTCCAGGATCCCCTATGCCATCTCCCTGTTAGCCTCACCTTGTTCTTGGCTTCCTCCTCCAGCCGCCGCCGTTTGTCCAGGTTCTTGGAGGCTGTACTGCCAGCCCCAGGCCCGGTGGCTGCCTGTTCCTCCTCAGCCTTGGCCACGAGGAAGCGGGCCTTGTCATGGTCCTCACAGCGCTGTATGTAGCCCTGCTTGGCCTTGCGCAGGTTGGACTCTGCCTCTTGCTGTGGGTGTATGGTGTGGAGCCTGGTCTGACCCTAGCCCCCAAATGGACTCTGTCCCCAGTCTCCTCCCTCCCTTCTTCCCACCCCCATCTCTCTCACCAGAAACTCTCAGCACAGATGGGCAACCAGAGGGACAGGGGGCAGCACCAGAACAGGAGGTGGCCTCTGCAGTGGGACCCTTTGAGATGGCCTCCGCAGTAGGACTCATTTTACAGCCCAGGAAGCCGAAGCACAAGAGACACAAACTGTGTCATCCACCAACATCTACACCAACCCCCCACTGGAGCAGCCTGGTGTCTCCAGCCTCTGTCTCTTTCACTTCCCTTCTCACAGATGAGTACAGAGAGGCCGCATAGGCAGGAAGTCAAGCACCCTCAGGGTTGGCAGGAAGAGCAGTTAGTCAAAAACCAGTGGGCCTTTAGGAGAGCTGCACCTCTACAGCCTACACCATTAGACACTCAAACATAAAGAAAGAACCAATACAGGTACTAGGAGAAACTAGGAAAAATAACCCCAGTGCAGGGAAGGCTTTTTCTGAGTGACATAAAACTCAGAGACCATAACAGAAAAGACTACCACTAACAAAAAACTGCTACTAACAATCACAGGTTTCTACCTGGTAAAATAGGCCATGGGTAAAATCAAGAGACAAACAATAAACACAAGGATTGGGGGGTGAGTCCATAATTCTTATCATTAAAGGTGTTCTCTTATATGTAAAGAGCTCTGGAAAATCAACAAAAATAAGCTACTGTCCAATACAAAGTGCACAAAGAAGAGGAACAGAGAAATCACAAAGGAATAAAAGTACTGCTGTGGCATGGGAGAGGAGCTGGAACACTCACACCCTTGATGGACCCATTCCCTTTTGGGCACTCATTCAAGATAAATTCTCAAATGTCCTTAAGATGGGGCAAAAGCTTGTCATAGCAATCATGCCTGTAATAACAATAGCTCAGAAACAGCCAAAATGTTTGTCAATAGAGTTAGTGAAATACACCACTCAGCCTCCACAGCTGAGGACTGTGCAGCTGAAAAATGAGGGCACGGGTGCTTCTTGGGGACTGATGGGAACTGACCTTGGGGACTGACCTTCTTGGGGGTAAGCAATGCTCTTGGTATGGAGCAAGGATAACACTGGGAACAGAACACAGTGTGATGGCTGACACTGAATGCACAAAAGTGGACTGGTGTGTATTTGCTGGCATTTACCAAAGGTGCCAGGAGGGTGCTTTTTACCTCAGACCCTGATAACATAACAAAAAAGCGTGGTGTCTTTGAAACAACCCAAAATAGAAGTGGGAAAAGGATAATACACAGGAACTTGGAGCATCCACCAGACATAAGAGATGAGGCCTCAGTTTCTGTCCAATCTGTGGACTTGTTCCTTTCAATAACAGCCAACCCCATGCACACACAGACGGCTGTGCCTGCACTGGGCCAGCCACCCCACCCTGACTGCCCCCGCCCACCAGCCCTACCAGCTTCCTCTGGGCGCGGTGCCAGGACTCTTTGATCTCTTTCCTGCGCTTCTCATGCTCAAGCCTCCGCAGGGTCAGGGGCTGGGATGAGATGGGCTGTGAGTGGGACCCTAGCACCACTCCCACTCAGCCCACCCACCTGGGCGCAACCCAGCCACCCAGGCATAGCCCACCTGCATGAATGTCTGGGTCTGCAGTGTGCCTACTGCCTGCACCATGCCATGCCCAAACTCCAGGTCCTGTTCCAGGGCCAGTGAGTAGATGGACAAGAGAGGCATGTGGGGCTGTGGAGTGGAGCAGGGATAGTCACTGATGTGGGGAGAGATAGGGATGGGGCAGCCCAGCATCCTGAGTCTGCCACTTCCCTTGGCCCTTTAGCCACCCAGCCACCCACTGTTAGCCCCATAGTATAGAGAGGAAGTCCCTGCTCTCAAGACCCCCAGGCCCCTGGCAGGGGGGCTGAGACTCCTCACACCCAGGCCCAAGGGACCCCTGGCCGCTACTGGCCTGGCTACTACCTCCTGCATAACGTTCTGTCTGCAGTTGTGCACGATCTTCTGCAGGCCTTTGGCAAACTCCATCTCTGCAGTTCAGGGAGGGGTGTGAGGTGCAGGAGAAGCTTGCCAAACCCAGCTCACCCAGATCTCCTACCTGACAGGCCCTGACCCACCCATTGGGACCCAGCTCTTACCCAGGGTGGTCCGCTTTTCCAGGTAGCCTATGAGGTCCTTCATGTACTTGGCCATGTTCTTGGCATACTGCAGGGCAGCATCCACACCACCCTCACAGCGCTGTAGCAGCAGGTCCACCTCCTCTGGAGGCAGGCAGCCTGCAGGGATGATGGCTCAGCCTCAGCCTGGTTCTCCACCACCCAGCCTACCATTCAAGGGCCCACCTGCCTGTCACTTAGTGGTGACTCACCCGTGTCACAGTCCTCAGCGCTGAGAGGGGTGCCCTCATTGCCTGATCCATACAAGTTCTCCATGGACTGTGTAGGAGGGAGACATGGGTAAGACCAGCCTCATGCCAGTCCCTGCTGGAGGCCCACCCTGCAGGGGATGATCATGCCCCCTTGACAGAAAGGAAGACTGAGGTGCACACAGAATGCAGAATTGCCATGCCCTACAGCATCTAGCACCTGGACTTAGGGAGGACCCCGTGCCCCTTACTTACCTGGCTAGGGTCCCCAGGAGGTACTGCCAGGAGGGTGCTGCTGTCCACTTCACCCATGAGGAATTCAGACACACTGTAGGGCTGGGGTGTCAGCATCACAAGGTAAAGGAGCCCCCACATTCCCCCACCCTGATCCTCAGGCTTCTGCACTCACGTGCTACTAAAGGACACAGCGATTGTCTCCAGGGCCTTCTCAAACTCCCTCTTGTCTGACTCATTATTGCATTCATAATGGAAAGCTGGGAGGCAGAGACAAGGACAAAGAGGTTGCCATCTCTGAGACTAGCTGATGGGAGCCCTTAGCCCAGGGGGATCTTGTGCCTGTCAAACTTCTATGCATCCTTCAAAACTCACTTCAAATAGCCCCTCCTCCAGGAAGCCCTCCCAGGTAGAAAGCCCTTGCTGCCCTGTCCCAGCTGGCTGACCTTTGATCTTGGCAATGAGGGTGCCAGCAGCCGTGAGTGTCTCCACAGTGTTCAGCAGCGGGTACTTGGAGATGACCTGGCGCATTACACGTAATGACTCACCCAGGCATTCATGGGCCAATGGCCGGCGGGCCTCAAGGAGGTCTGGTGGGCAGAGTCAGTATGAACAGAGGAGTAAGGGCCTGGTCCTCATGAAAGTCTATCTCCCCACTCCCTCCTCCTCAGATCTCCTGTCCCTAGATAGGGAAATCAAAGCAGAAGTGGGAGAAGGCAGGAGTCCAAGGCTCACTATGAGACCTCAAGTGGGGCACTGTCCCCTGCTGTACAGTCCCTTCTGCTCAGAACACTCTTTTCCTGTCTCTCTAGAAAGCAAACTCCTGCTTGTCCTTCAGGTTGTAGTCTGAGGGCCCCTTTCTCCATGCAGTCCACCTGTCTTTTTTCTTTCCATAGACTGTTAGGACTTTTCAAAGTCCTGTCCAGCCCTCTCCCTGCTCTGCCTACTGCGCACTGTGCCCCAAGCAACCCCATCATCTCACTCTCTTCTGGCAGCTATCCCAGGAGACAGGTCCTATCATCCTTCTCATTTTGCACAAGGAAACTGTGAGGCACAGAGAGGGGAAGTCATTTCTCAACAAGCACACAACTTTCTTATTACTTCTGAAGGCATGAGAATACCAGACAGAAGGCCCTGCCTGGCCTAGCTTTATCTCTAGGGCAATAGGGAGCCACAGAAGATGTAGAGGAGAGGAGGGTCATGGTCAGATCTGTGTGTTGGAATGTGGCTTTAAATGCTCTACTGAAATGTTCTCAATTGGAAGGAATTGAAAAAAAAAAGAAAGAAAGAAAGAAAAGGTAGAGCGTCCACTAGTGCTGCCAAGGTGAAAGAATCCTGAGACACAGAATTGGAGTTAGCCTGGTGACTAGCTGGACAGCTTTGACCTCACCCTGTGACTATGAAGAGGGTGCTCAAAGAACTAAAATATGAAAGTAAATGCCTCATCCATTTTTAGCACCGAGGACTGCCCTCTCACCAGCCACTGGTTCCTCCTGCCTCCCTCCTCCAGTGCTAGAACACATCTTTGCTGACTGCATCCAGGCAACTCAAGGAGGTAGGAAGGGGCTTCAGAAATCTGGAGAAGCTGGCTAAGGAAGGGTCAGGCCACATCCCTTCCTGGAACATTCCTTCTATGCACCTGGGCCCCTCACCACCAGGGTCTTGGCCACTAAGGTCTTTGCAGCATCTCTCCACAGGATAAGCTGACTCTAGGCGGGACCCCCTGACGAAGCCTCAAGATGCCCAGGTTGGCAAGGCCAAGGCAAGTGTGGGGCAGCTGCAGCCTCCCCAGCCGTCAGCTAGCAAAATGTCCCAGACTGAAAATGTCCCTGATGCCATGTACTTCTGGCCAGGCTGGGTGACCCTGCACCCCACACACTGCCCTCACCTTGGGTTCCCCTCTCTGTGCCTCAGTTTTCTTGTGCAGCACAGGGGGCTCTCCTCCAGCACTGGATGCACCCTCCTGCAGATACACATGGCCTGGCTGCTGTCAGGGTGCAGAGATCATGACCCCGGGGATGAGGTGGGGGGGGGGTCTCTGGTAGCCAGCAAGTAGCCAAACCGGCTCAAACTGGTCCAGAGGCCCTGCCTCCAGAGAGGAAAACCACACCCTGCCCCCCTCCCTTCACCCTAGCCAGGTTCCTTGGCTCCCCTCACTTGTAGCACAAGAGTTTGGACCTGAAGCAGTATAATCCAGGTAGAGAGGGCTGGCTGGGTCCTACAACAATGACAATATGCTGAGGACATTTAGTTACAGTCTCAGCAACCCTGTTGGGTGACCAAATCACCTGAGGTCTAGAGTGAGAAGGGGCCCTCCCAGGGTCTCTCAGGGGACAGGGTAGCATCTAGGCCCATGGCCTCAAGAGCAGGCTGCCTTCAAGGCACAGGGAGGGGTGCCTGGCCCAGTCCTTCAGCAAGATGCCAGCTGGCTGAGACCCACCCAGGCCAGGCCTCCAAGGAAACATCAGGATGGGAAAGGAATTGAGATTAGATTTCCCCCAGGAAACCTGCCTAGCCCCAGCCCCTGGGACCAGATAACCTCAAGGGCTCCCACCCGTGCTGCAGAGCCCCACTTAATGCATGGCCCCCAAAGGGACAGAGGCTGCTCTGCAGGCTGAGATTAAACCCCAGCTACTGCTGGGTGTTGGGTGACTAGGGTTCAAGGCCTCACTAGAGACTTGGTTTCATCATCTGTAAAACAGGCAGCTGGGTAGGAGGATAGGCCAGAGTGTTTGGCACAACCCTGGCACTGTGGTTTCTGGGAGTAGCTGGTAGGTTCTGGAGGCAGCACAGGAGGTACCTACAGGCTGCCAAGGACAAACAGGAAACAGATGAAAATAAAGCGACAGGAAGCTGGGCTGTCAGCAGCCCCATGAAGGAGAAAACGGAACTGCCATTCCACCAGCTACTCACTGCCAATATCTAGCAGTTTGCCATCAGCGAACAGGCTTTTGTCACTTTCAAATCTCTCTCCACCCAGACTTCAGCCAACCTCCAGTCCATGTCATCCCCAAACACAGATCTGACCACATCTATCCTACTCTAACACTTTCTGTGGCTCTCCACACCCCTCAGGATAACGCCAGGATTCCCCTGCTTAGTGTTCTCATGCCTTCATCCTCACACACCTCATACAACCAGTTGCATCCCACACCTTGGCCCCCTAATCCATTCTCCATCTCCCTGTGTTTCTAAGCCTGTGCACAAGACATTCCCTCTGCCATTCTCTCCTAGATGACACTAAACTTCTACATGTTCCTCAGAGCTTTAGCTGTCCTGGCCTCTTCTAGATAGCCCTCCCTGCAATCCTCTCCTGAGCCTCTCTAAGTCCTTCCCTCCATCCTTTCTTGATGCTTCAGGGTTAGAGAGATCTGTGCCCACTCTGCTTGTGTCCCTGCTGGCTCTCACCATCGCGCAACACACACTCCTTAAGTTTCTCTAGGCCCTCAGCAAAACGGGCCACATCGGCCAGCAGGTGGGAGATGTCCTCAATAGCATCAGGGCAGGGACCCTCCGTAGGTAGCTCGCTGGGGCTGGCGGATGCCAGAGGACTTCGGTGGCCCCGGCCTAGTGTCCAGGATGTAGCACCAGACAGTGGGAAGCCAGCTGCACTGGCATGGCGGCTCAGGCTGGTGGGCCGCTTCAGTGTGCCTGTGGCTTTGACACCCGAGGATGTAGCTGGTGGCTCCAAGCTTGGTGGAGGGAACACAGCTTCAGCCCCTTCTTTCCTGGGCAGCTCCTTGGGGGGGAGGACTGGTAAAAGGGGTGCTCCAACTTGGATGCTGCCTCAGTTTCCCCACAAATGAAATGGGGCCCTGGAGGACCTTCAGCCTGACCCCACAGGGGTCAAAGGCCAGATGTCACAGGGCTGAGATTTAGAACCATACCCCCCCACACCTGTTACCCAACATCCCTTTCCCTAGAGCTTTCACAAACAACGGTCCTGCCCAAACCACAGCCAGGGGCGGGGACTGTGGGGAGCATGGGGGCGGAGAACCCCACTTCCTGGTGGGGGTAGGGAAAGTGAGGAGAGGGTCCATGGCTGTTGGCCCCCAGCCAGGCTCCAGTAGATTCACCTACTTTCAGGTAAAGATACCTATGATGATTCCTGTACTCTAAGGGTCCTATCACACATACTAAGTATCACAGATACTCCTGGGCCTTGTAGAAAAACACCCCCAGGCCCCTGGACCCAATGGATCCTTTTACAGGGCCTGTTGCTTCAGTCCAGTGGCCAGGCTATAGTCCTCCCACTTCTCAAAGGTTTCCAGAGCCTGTAGGTTTCCTGAGCCCCCATCCTTCAGTGTCCTAAACCCAACATTGCCCAACCCCCAGGCACCCTTCCTTCCTACTTCCTGGGCCCCACAACTGGCCCTGGGGATGTGGTGGCCACTCCCAAAGTGTCCCTACCGTGAAGCGAACACCAAAGTCCTGTTCTATCCTCTGTGGCCTCTGCCGTCCTGCCCGGTAGGGGCTGTAGCTGATGTGGGCCCCCCACCTTCCCAGCATGGTGCTGTTGGTCCAGGCCCCACTGGGCCCTTAGCACAGGGCACACTCCCTATCCCCCCTGCAGACTGGGGTATCAGTAGCTGGTCCCCTCCCAGCTCTGTGAAGAGGCTCGACTCACCCCCAAGGGCAGTGGGCTGGGACTTCCTGCCCGGTTCTTTTTCGAGATAGAAGGGGTTTTCATGAGCTCCCGTTTCTTCCTGGAGAACATGGTGGGGCTGCGTCCTCGTCGCCCAAGGGGTGAGGGCTTTTATTGAGCAGGCTGGGGGTCTCAGTACTGCAGGTCTTGGCGCTGGCTGCCTTGGGGACACATTGTCTCCAGCCACCCCCTCCCCAGCTCTCAGGCCCACGTGACAGGCCCAGACTTCATTGGCTGGCCCTTTCTTCCACAGGAAAAAGCTTCAGAAGGCAGCGCCCCAGACTCACCCCCCACCCCTTCTAGCCTCAGCCTGCAGCTCTGCAGAGTGGGCGCAAAGATGCAGTTGCAGGCGTCTCCAACTTTGGCTCCACCCCTCACTTCCGCTTTCAAGGGAGCTCTGCGCCCCTGCGGATGTTGAATGGGATGCCCCTGCCTGGTATTGGCGCCCTCAGCGGGCACTGAGCAATCAGCTACAGGGATATTGTCCCTCACTTGGACATGCCCAGTCATGACTAGGAGAAAAGGAACATGAGTGCTTCTTAGACATGACATAAGCATAAGCATAATGACATGCAGGGATGTGGCCTTGCACACGTGCTTAGCTCCACAGATAAAACAGAAGATGTAGCTTGGCACCCGTAGCACAGCAGTTACGGCACCAGTTACATACACCGAGGCTGGCGGGTTTGAACCCAGCCTGGGCCAGCCAAACAACAATGACGACTGAAACAAAAAATAGCTGAGTGTTGTGGTGGGCGCCTGTAGTCCCAGCTACTTGGGAGGCTGAGGCAAGAGAATTGCTTAAGCCCAAGAGTTTGAGGTTGCTGTGAGCTGTAATGCCACAGCACTCTACCGAGGGTGACATAGTGGGACTCTGTCTCAAAAAAAAAAAAAAAACAAACCAAAAACAAAAACAGAAGATGCTGCACTTCACACTTAAGACGCAGCACATAGACACCAGCCTGTAGTCTCCTGCCCTGAAGACTCCCATTTTCCTGCAGGTGAGCCCCTGTCCTAACTTCTCTGGTCACCTGCCCTGCAAACCCTAAGGCCTTGGTAGGGCTCAGGACAGTGCAGACCGGGGTCACTGCCTGGCAATGGCCTTGAAGACCCACAGCTCTGAACCAACAGAGCCCCCCTACCCAGCCTATATTCCAGAGACTTCATGAGGGCTTGGGACACACACACAACTCCCAGGAGTGCTAGGCAGCAGGACACAGGTGCAGAAGCACTGGTAACACACCAGAGGCCATATGCTCCCTGTGAGCAGGGGCATCTGGGTGTGTACAGATCCCAGTCCCTTTCCACTCTCCCCAACAACCTCTAGTCTGAGCCCTCTCTCTTCCCTAGAGCTCCCTCCTCTCCCCTCCAGAGTCTTACCTCCAATACAAAAGCCCCCAACCCCTCTACTGACCTGAGGTGGGAGGTGGGAATATCCTGGATGCAGGGCTCCAAGGCCACAGCACCCAGTTCTCCATCCAACTCTGCAGGCCTAGGTCCAACTACAAACCCAGCCCAAAAGCCCCTTGAGGACTTTCTGCCCACTGCTCATTGCTCTGAGGGCCAGAATCAGCAGCTGAGGGTTGGCTGCCTGCTGGGTGGGCTTCTGACCTGATCAGGAGGCCTGTGCTCTGGCCACATGGCTCCTCTTAGATATCCAGGGCATTCCTGAGCCCTGACCTCATCTCTACTTCGTGGGAAGGCCCTCATAGGTACCACCCTTACCAGACCCACGTGGGTATGCAAAAGCCCAGGCTTTTAGGATCCCCCTACTGGCACCCCTCACTCCCCAGCTTTCCAGGGCATTTGTAACTGTTCACCTGCACCCTGTGATCACCACTTGGTCCACAAATCCACAGGCGCATCCTCAGTGTACAACATGAGGATGTTTCCAGACATGTGTAGTCACTTGTATAGCCTGATGCATGAACACACATGCACATGGTTTCACCACCACAGCTTCTCACCAGCATTCTCTTTATTTTCTCCAAGGCAGCCCCCTCCCTCCCAGCCTGAGTCCTGCTTTTGTCATTCCTAGGGTCTTCCACTAGCCCTGCAGTAGAGGGAGGCTCAGAGCATGGTCTCCTTCATGCTAGGGTCATCCAGGAACCGGTTGGGGCACTGCGGGCCAAGTACGGGGTCTACCCCCGTTCCTGCCTCCTTCTGGTTGTTCTTATAGTCCTCATCCGTCCGTTGGTCCTTGGAGAAGTACAGGAATACCTGGCAGGTGAGTGGTCAGGAGGAGACAGAAGGGGCAGTCAGCCCATGAACCTAGGCCCCATGCCCCCTTCTCAATATCACACGGGCTCTTGTAGTCACCTCCTCCAGCGTGGTCTGGCTCACGGAGAAGTCCTCCACGCCATGCTCCGCGCCATTTGTTGCTAGCTCTCCAAAGACGTGTGCCAAGGAACAGCGCCCTTCCAGTGGCAACTGGAAGCGCAGGCGGCCACCGTGCGCCTCGCGCAACTCAGACCCTTGAAATGCTGCCGCCACGAAGTCCACTGCTGGTTGGGACCGCTCCGACGGAACCCGTAGGGTCAGTGTGTAGCCGGCTCCGAATCTGGAGTGAGCGGCCAGGGCTGTCTGACAAGCCCTTTCCCAGGTTCTGTCTCCAACCCTAGGTTCTGCCTCAGCTCATTCTTCAGCCCCATCTACCCACCTACAGACCTCTGCCGACGAACCCACCCCCTTCACCTCTCCTGGCCACAGCTCCACTGAACCAATGACCAGTCTTCTAACCCTGCCCACACCCACCCTACTAGGCTTTCTGGCTCGGTTGCCACAGGTATACCTATTCTAGCCATCCCCCTACTTGACATGTGTGACCCCGCCCCTTGCACGCTGGCACGCCCACATGCCCTCTAACCACGCCCAACACTTCCTAGGGCTGTCCCGCTCAGACCACGCCTACTCACCAAGCCCTCCTTTAACTCCTCCCATCTCCCACTCTCCCTGTCCTAGCTCCACCTCTATGTTCACAGGATTACACCTTTTAAATCCACCGACGTCCTCCGGCCCACCTCTGGAATCTTGCCTTTCCCTGGTCCTACACCCCCAGCAAAGTCACCTGGCCCTGACTCCTCACTGACTTTTCTCTGACACTCTGTAATCCTGGCCTCCTCTCCAGTTAGATCCAAATTCGCCGCTCAAGGCTCCATGTTTGGTCTCTTGTCTAAACCCACCTACATCTCCACTCTCATCCCACCTGTCCCCACACCTCCCTTGACTCCTGCCCCACTCACCTGCCCTTGAGGTGCTGCACACTGCCCAAGCAGCGAAACCGCCCATTCACCATGATGGCCAGGCGCGTGCACAACGCTTCACATTCCTCCATGCTGTCAGACCAGAACACACAGGATCAGTGAGGCCTGGGCCACCTGTGCCTGGCACTGCACTGCCTGCTGTGGCCGAACAAGCAGGAAGCCAGCCTCCAGGACCGAGACTCCTTTTTGTTCTTAACGTTTCCCACTGGGTCCAAAGCCGTTCTGAAGTTCCTGGGTCCGCAAATGATCTCCCAGTGTCCATACATCTGGGTGCGGGCACCCTCAACCACCAGGTCAGGCAGGACCTTTCCAGGTGGGGTCAGAATGTCCCCATCTCTGAACGACCTCCTGCTCGGGCCAGCTCCACCTTGACCCATAGCCTTGGGCATCTGGCGGGGGACCCACCTGTGCGAGGTGAGCACTACTGAGCGGCCCTCACGCACCACGGCCAGAAGGCTGTTCCAGAGGAAGCGCCGTGCACTGGGGTCCATGCCTGTGGTTGGCTCGTCCTGGGAAGAGGGTAATTGCTGTAAGCCCAGCTAGGCCTCGGTGCTCTTACCTTATCCCAGGCACCGTCTACACGCACCAGAAAGACCACGGATGGGTCCCCAACCAGTGCCACAGCCGTCGCCAGCTTCCGTTTATTGCCTCCGCTGTAGGTGCCTGCAGGCTGGTCTGCGTATCGTGGGAGGCCCAGGCGCGCCAGGCCCAAGTGCACTGTCTGTAGGGCAGGGCCAGAGTGAGCAGGGGTGGAGCCTGGCCAAGGTGATTGTTGGGCTTGAGAGGTGAGCCAGTGACAGGAACCTCGCGTGAGAAGGAAACACCCTCCGGGAACTGGGGCATAGGGGCGGAGCTCAGGCAAAGAGCGCGCGGGACGGACCAGGCTTAGGGGTGTAGCTAAGCAATGTTTGCAGCAGGCTCACCTGGGCCACCAGCGCCTCAGGGATACCGCGCAGGCGGGCGAACAGCTCCAGGTGCTCGCGGCCAGTCAGCAGTTCAAAAATGGCATCCGACTGAGGGCAATAGCCCATGCTACGGTATGCTGCGGCTGGCTCATGGGCCACACTGGGGAAAGAGGCACAGGAGGCTCAGAGAACTGGTTAGTCTCTGGAGATCCTTGGGGCAGACAAAGGGGTCTCAGGGCCCACCTATTCAGGACCATTCTGGTAAGGAACAGAGGTGTCTGGGGTGCAGGGGTACATGGGGCTCAAGGACTGTGCAGGTGAGGGGCAGTGGGCCCAGTCCATACACTGGAAAGTGGAGGGTAGGGAAGAAAAAGTGCTTCAGCACCCACCCTATCCCCACCTGGACTCCCCTCACCTTTGACCTGTCAGCACAACTTCACCCCCACTGGGCAGTGTGTTCCCGGTCACCATGCGAAATGTGGATGTTTTCCCTGCTCCATTCACGCCCAGCAACCCGAAACACTGTGGGTCCACCCCAAATGGCAATTAGAACCCAGGCCATTGTGCCAGCCTCTTTGCTTTCTGAGTTTCTGCATGGAGCAGTGTGGGACAGAGGAGCCCTAGAGCAAATATTGGTGTATGTGTTTAGGCATATAGTTGTTGTAGAGCAGAGAGTAGTTTTTGGCACATAGGATGTGTTTAATAAATCCTGAACACAGTAGGTGTCCTATAAAAGTCATGCATAGAGGTGCTCAACAAATATTGGGGCATATTTCCAAAGGTTTCCTGGCACACGGTGAGTACCTAATGAACAATGGCATTCAGTGAGTACTCAGGCTGGATGTGCAGTCAGGCAGAGGTGGAGAGGTTGGCTAGCACACAGTAGGTACTTAGTAATTTATGTAATTTATGCTAACATACAATGTGTATCTGTAAATGTGTACTGGCTGGCCCCTAGTAGGTGGCAAATAAATGGCACACACTTAATAGGTGCCTGAATGTGAACTGGTGCAAAGCAGTGACTAACAAATGTTGGCTGTGGGCAAGTGCTTAATATAGATATGTGTACAATAGGGACTAAATACTGTTGGTGCTTGATAAAAGCCAACTTCAGAAAGCTGGCATTCAGTACACCTCTTTGATGAGCACAATGCATATTCAATAAATATAAACATGCAGTAGTAAATGCTCAATGAGTTTGTATGCTCAAATTAGGACTTCAATTATTGGCACCAAGTGCTCAGTAAAAGTACAGTAGTTGCTGAATAAAGGATAGTAGGTGCATGTAGGTGCTCAGTAAAGAGTGGTAGCATGGGCAGTTGGGCATTCTCTTCTTGCCACTACACCAGGCCTCTACCCTGGACTCACCTCACCAGAGGGGATCCCCAGGCATAGGCGGTCAACAGCAGGCATCTTCTGCCCATGGTATACCTGGGAGGGGTTCAGGTCCTTGAGAAAGGTAGGTGGTCCAGTGGGAGCCCCCCAGCAAGGCTCTACTCAGCCACACCTACCTTGGTCAAGTCCCTTAGTACCAACATGTCCCCCTGTGTGGCCCCTTGGACCACCCGCTCTCGCTCATGGGCCACATCTTCATCTTCTTCTCCAAGGGGTGGAAGTGACCTTAGCTTGGGTCTGGGGACAGAGACATGAGTGGGCCCAAAGTAGGTCCTTGGCCCCTACCACCCTTCCCTTGCTTTTCACTGACTGTGGCCTGAGATGGTTGCGGTACTGCAGCAGGAGTGTGAAGAAGAGGAAGAGGGGCCCCTGTACCGCCATGGCTAAGAGGTTCTTGCCGACAACCTCCCAGCGTAGGGGTGACTGGAATTGCTTGTCTCCTGTGGGGACATAAAGGAGGTTCTTGAGGAGGCTTGGTTTGTATCCTCCTCTCCATCCAGGTCACCCAGATTCTTTTTTTTTTAGACAGAGTCTCACTATATCACCCTCAGAAGAGTACCCTAGCGTCACAGCTCACAGCAACCTCAAACTCTTGGGCTTAAATGATTCCCTTGCCTCAGCCTCCCAAGTAGCTGGGACTACAGGCACTCCCCACAATGCCCAGCTATTTTTTGTTTATAGTTGTCATTGTTGTTTGGCAGGCCCGGGCTGGGTTCAAACCCTCCACTTCTGGTGTATGTGGCTGGTGCTCTAGCCACTGAGCTAAAGGCACCAAGTCAGGTCAACCAGATTTTTTTTTTTTTTTTTTTTTAGGTCAACCAGATTCTTATGGGAAATGAACAAGAATTAGGCCACTCAACTGGAATCTAATTTGCATAGAATGCAGAGGTATCACCACTTCCCTTATTTAGAGACTTAGAGACTTAGTCCTCTTATGATGTGACCCAAGATAGAATTAGTTCTTGTGGCTGCTTTATTGTACCTTTAATTTGGTTCAACTTTGGAGCCAGCTAAAATCCCTTGTGAGTTGGGGGAGTGCCTGTGGCTCAGTGAGTAGGGCACTGACCCCGTATACCAAGGGTGGTGGGTTCGAACCTGGCCCCGACCAAAAAAATAGCTGGGTGTTGTGGTGGGCGCCTGTAGTCCCAGCTACTCAGGAGGCTGAGGCAAGACAATCGCCTAAGTCCAAGAGCTGGAGGTTGCTGTGAACTGTGACACCACAGCACTCTACCGAGGGCGACAAAGTGAAACTCTGTCTCTAAAAACAAAACCAAAAAAAAATCCCTTGGGATCTGTTTGTCTCCACATTATATAATACTCTAGGGTGGTACTTCCAAGGGTGTTAGCTATCTGCTCCACCTGATAGAAAGATCTCACCTAAGTGTTCAAAGGCATCAGCCACGGCCTGGTTCTGCACCATGTCGATGAGCCCTCGGCCCAGGCAGAAGTGGGGGAATATTAGTAAGACCCGTTTGAGGATCCGGTTCATGTCCTGCAGACTCTGCTCAAGGGCCAAAAGGGGGAGACAGGTCAGGGGATGAGGCCAATACCCCAAACCGGCCAGAGCCCCAGCCTCATGGTGACCCACCTGATCAGAAAACAGTTCAAGCACAAAGGTGGCCATGCTGCCATTGAAGCCAATGAAGAGGTTGATGCAAGTGAGCACCACATATCCCGTGCTGGGCACGGAGAAGAAGAAGGAGGCTGGGTACATGAGTGGTGTGATGGACCAGCTGAGGGAACAATAAGAGTCACTGGGATAACTACTCAAACTGGGCAACTCTGAGAGGAATATAGATATCCCTTCTCATCTTCTGTGCCTTCGGCCTCTATTAATGTGAATCAGGATAAGATGAACTTTTTTTCCCCTATGGTCTGTTCCAATGTTTGACGGACAAGATGAACTTTTAAGGGCACCTTGCCACATCATTGAATTAGACCCCAAATGAGATCTCTTTAGAAGCTGCTGTATAGTCCTATCTCCCTTAACAGCATTTTGTGGGAGTGGAAACAATAAGAACAAGCTTTGAAGGACTGTGAGTCTCACCCATATAGTAGTAGCAATAACAAGAGAGCAGGCAGGTTGCCAGGGGCCACATATGCCTTCTGCTGGAAGGCCAGAAAGATGAGCACCACGATGCATGCTGGCACCAAGTAGTTACACTGCATTAGAGATGAACGTTACTCTTGTTAATGTGAAAGAGCAGGGACTGTGACCCTCAGCCCTGTGCCCCACCCTGGCCTCCCTGCTTTTAGGGTAGGAGGGCCTGATGCCTTCCACAATCCTCAAGACCTCACCAAGCTGCCTTTGACAAGCCCTTGCCCAGAAGGGACAGAGGGACAGTGGCAAGTAGTGGTTATTCCCCCCACCCTTCCAAGCAGTCCCCGCACCATGTCCCAGAGAAAGTTGCCGAGCCAGTATAGGGTAGGGGGTAGACCCCCCATGAGTTGCAAGTGTTTGGCTTGGGTGACACGCTCCTCGATGAGAACAAGGGTGAAGCTGGCTGGGATGAAAGACATAGCAAAGACCACACAGATGGAGACGAGGACATCCATGGTGGAGGCCGTCCTAGAGGTGAGGGCACAAGAATTGTAGGATAAGGTACATGGGCTGCAGAGAGCAGACCTGAACATGCCATTGATGGGGCAAAGATCTACAATGTTACTGGGGGGGGGGGGAGGTGGTCCAAGTTATTTATTTATTTATTTATTTATTTATTTATTTCGAGACAGAGTCTCATTATGTTGTCCTCGGTAGAGTGCTGTGGCATCACAGCTCACAGCAACCTCAAGCTTTTGGACTTAAGCTATTCTTTTACCTAAGCAAGAGGTAAGCCTCCCAAGTAGCTGGGACTACAGGCGCCTGCCATAATGCCTGGCTATTTTTTTGTTGTAGTTGTCATTGTTGTTTTGCAGGCATGGGCTGGGTTCGAACCCACCAGCCTTGGTGTATGTGGCTGGTGCCCTAACCACTGAGCTGTGGGTGCCGAGCCGATGTGTGAGTCATTTAGAGAGGAGGATGGCTAGGTTGTTTCACAGGAGAGGTTGGACAGGTCTCTGGTAGGATAAAGGTTATTGGGGAAAGGATAATGTTCCATTATCATGACCAAAAGAGAGGCAGTTCCTGTGTCCCATTTACATGGTGAGTGCGGCAGTGTTCAAATCCAGCTCCCACCACCCAAACATCAGAGACTGAGGCAGTGGAGGGTACTCAGGGCCGAAGGACTTACCTTGTAGGCTCAGAAAGCTGCTTCTTGGTGTTGTTCAAAGGGTGGTTGAACGTGGTGATGCTGTAGGTATGGCTGGTGGGGCCTGGAGGCAGGTGAGCATGTAGGAGTGCATTGTTGGCTCGGTTGACAAAGGCCACCATGGCATGCCAGCCTTTGTTGTTGAACCAGACCTGGGGTGGGGTCAGGGCCACAGGATCAGGGTGACAAGGCTAGACATTGCTCTGACTGGCAGCATGCATCTGCCATCCCCAGTGCCCACCTTGAGGCTGTCCTGAGCATTCAGGCTATAAGCCCATGCTGTGAGGTTATTCAGGACATGATCAAGGACTCCACCAGGTTGGGGCCTCAGCAGTACCCTCAGCTCTTCCACAGAGTGAGCCACCTTGTGTCCTGAGGGTAGGCCTGGGTCATAGCCACCCAGTGAGAAGCCTCCATATCTGTGATGCAGGGTGGGAAAGGAGGGAGCAGCTGAGGGCCAAGTATGGGGAGAGGAATGGGGAGAGCTCCCTGTGGGCAGACAGGGGCATGGGAATAGGACCAAGGGAGGGGACCCCAAGCCAGGCCCCTCCTTACCTGACCTCATTCACCCACTTCTTAGTCTTCAGGCTATAGGAGAGACAGGCAGAGACCAAGAGAAACAGGATAGCAGGAGAGAGAGATGGAGGTATAGAGGGAGGGATGGGGAGCAGTGCCACAGAGACAATTAACAGAGGTAAGATACGGAGGGCACTTGGAAGGCTTCCAGCCCATAACCCTAGGCTAGACATCCACCATACCTTCTCTGGGACTGGACCAGCTGCCCAACTCCAGTGGATAGCCCATGCTACAGCCTGGCAAACTGAGACCTAGGACAGCATCTTACCCTTGGTGCACCAGGCTCGAGTAGGTCTTGGCCAGGAAGTCAGACAGGTTCCAGCCTGTGAGGTTCTGTATCACTTCCCCTGAGCTGGTCACTGCCTGTGGTGGAGGGGGGCCTCTGGCAGCAGCTGGGCAATCAGGCTGGATGCACTGGCAAGCTGGGGATGGAGACTCTGGTGTCCAGTTTCCGCTGACCAAGGCCTTGGCCATGTTGGCAGGAACATCAGGCACCACCAACCGGCAGGAGATGAGGTCTGCACATGCGGGGGCCCAGGTCCTGCAGGGTCAGGGTACTCGGCTATGGGTGCCTGGCATCTGGGGGCTCCCAGTCCCCAGGTGGGCACAGGGGATATCCCAGGCACCCCCGGAGGTCCTATGGTCAGAACCCAGATGGGAAACACAAAGCCAGAGAGGGCAAGGTGGGCCCTTACCTGTGGGAGCTATTCTGCATGGGGGACTCCTCCAGTCCTGCCTCCTGCAGCAGCGCTATGAGCAGGCGGGTACGTGCAGGGTCCCTTGGGGCATCCTCACTGTGTGTGGGGAGGTGTAGGATCAGGGATATGCCCACTGGTGCCCAGGCCTCCTGCCCCCAGCCATTTTCCTCTATACCCACCTGAAGAAGGACACTTGGGCACCATACATGGCAGGATTAAGCCTCAGAGCTGGATAATGTCCAAAATGAGACACGATGAAGCTGAATGCCAAAGCCAGGCCCACAAAGAGGGCGGGCATCACGATCTGGAGGACCAGTCCATTAGCTGCTGCATAAACTTACTGTCCAGGTTCACTTGCACTCATCCCTGCTCCTGTCTAGAATACTCATGACTCCCCAGTGTCCTCAATAACTGTGGTTGGGGTTGGGGACACACCACATGGGGTTAAACAGTTGAATTAGGCTACTGTATGGATGGCCAGAGTGGAGAACAAACACTCAGGGACTCCCAAGAACCAACACCCCTGGTGCTGGGCCCCCCTCACCTGAGCAAACAGGCCACGGCGGCTGCGGCGAGCAAGCAGAAAGCGCTTGAGAAGCAGGGCCCGGAGTTGGTGCAGGGTCAGTGCCCAGCCCTGCACCCGAACTACAGCATCTGGCTCAGAGCTTTGTAGGACCTGGGTCTTGGACACTGATCCAGCTGTGAGGAAAGAGAGGGTCAGTATTCATGCCACAGAGACCAGAAGGGGTCACAGGCAGGAGAAGGGACTCAGCCGGTTCCCCATTCCCCAGGGCTGACTCCCCTAGCAGCATCTTGAGCTGCATAGTCAAGTCTGAGCCAGCAATGCCCATCCCCAGGTGCTGCCCACAGTTGCTTTCTGTGGGGCCATCAGGATCGGGGTTAGTAAGTCAAGAGTTATGAATGGGGGTATCAGGAATCAGGGACGGAGGTCAAGGCTGTGCCTTGGGCCAGATTAGGCAAAGAATTGAGGCTTGGCCTATTTAGGTCCAACTTAGGACCAGGGTCAGAAGGTCAGGGAGTTGTGGCTGTACCCTCTGGGTTTGCATCCAGAGCACAATTCTCTACCACTTTCCGGAAGATCTGAGGAGACAAAGCAGGGGACTTAGAGGCTGGACACGAACAGGAGAGAATTCAAGAGCCCTCAAACCCTCATTCACCATGGGTCCAGGAGGCCTCCTCAAGGACTTCTAAGCCTCCAGCCAGACCTTTTTGTGTGCTATGCCTCCTCCCCCAGAATGCCTTTGCTCCCAATAAACAAATGTCTATTCATCCTTCAAAATACCACCACCTCCAGGCAGCCCTCCTTCTAGCCCCCCAACTGCCACCTAGCCCCCACACCTCCTCGAGGCTGGTGTCTGAGATCCCGTAGCTAGTGAGCTTCAGTTCCCCCAGCCTCTTGTCCAGCTCCTGGAAGAGCTTGGTAAAGCTTCCATCAAAGGCGCTCACATAGGGCAGCACCAGCACCAGCTCATGGGGCAGCTCCTCAACTAGCCGTGCCCCAGGCACCCACTGCTGCACCAGGGCCAAGACCTGGGGTGTACCTGGGTGGACAAAGGAAGGCTTCAGGGGCCCTTCCAGACCCAGGAGCCCGCCCTAGTTCCTGCACTACCCACTCCCAGCTCAGTCTTCCTGATAAAGGGGCTTGGGTAACTCATGAGGGAATAGTCCCTGCAGACAGAGGTTGGGGTAAGAACTTGAGGGCAGGGCTTGACCAGTGTTAGAGGTCAGGGAAGGTGCGTCTCTGGGTTCAGCCCCAGATTTTGGGCAGCCCAGGTTTCTGTGTAGTTGGCGGCTCTGACACTCTTCTGTCCTGAATTAAGCCACCACCATCCACTGACCCCCCAAGTTCTCCCGCCCTTGCCCTTACCAGCTGAGCTGCCCATCTCTCCTTCGTGCCTGGCATGCATGCTGTCTCCCAAGTCAGTATCACCCTGTAGTCAAAGAGGCACCAACTGGCTTGGCCATTGGGCTAGACAGAGCCTCAGGGGTTAAGGGTCAGAAGAAGACCAGCTCTCACCTTCTTACTGGTGATCAGGGGCGGGGAACCCTTCACCAGTGTCAAGTAGTAGCCGGAGCCCAAGTGACGACGCAAGAAGAGTGGTGA
>CAUYPK010153107.1:0-11253 GCA_963574355.1 Loris lydekkerianus
TAGTATGGACATTTTAACAATGTTGATTCTTCCCAGCCATGAGCATGGTATGTTTTTCCATTTGTTAACATTTTCAGCTATTTCTTTTCTTAGAGTTTCATAGTTCTCTTTATAGATATCTTTCACGTCCTTTGTTAGATAAACTCCCAAATATTTTATCTTCTTTGGCACTACTGTGAATGGAATAGAGTCCTTAACTGTTTTTTCAGCTTGACTATTGTTGGTATATATAAAGGCTACATATTTATGAGTGTTGATTTTGCAACCTGAAATGCTGCTATATTTCTTGATCACTTCTAAGAGTTTTGTAGTAGAATCCCTGGTGTTTTCCAGATATACAATCATATCATCTGTGAAGAGTGAAAGTTTGATCTCTTCTGACCCTTTATGGATCCTTGATTGCCTTTTCTTGCCTAATTGCGATGGCTAAGACTTCCATTACAAGTTTGAAAAGCATGGAGACAATGGACAACATTGCCTGGTTCCTGATCTAAGTGGAAATGATTTCAATTTAACTCCATTCAATATGTTATTGGCTGTTGGTTTGCTGTAGATGGCCTCTATCAGTTTAAGAAACATCTCTTAACATGCCCATTTTCTTAAGTGTTCTGATCATGAAAGGATGCTGGATATTATCAAAAGCTTTTTTGCATCAATTGAGAGAATCATATGCTCTTTATTTTTTAATTTGTTTATGTGATAAATTATATTTATAGATTTATATATATTGAACCAGCCTTGAGACCCTAGGATAAAACTCACTTGGTCATGCTGTATAATTTGTTTGATGTGTTGCTGGATTCTGTTTGCTAGGATCTTGTCGAATATTTTAATCAATATTCATTAATGATATTGATCTATAATTTTCTTTTCTTGTTGGGTTATTTCCTGGTTTGGGGATCAAGGTGATTTTTGCTTCAAAAAATGTGTTGGGTAGTGTTCCTTCTTTTTCTATATTTTGGAAAAGATACAGTAATGTAGGTACTAGTTCCTCTTTAAAGGTTTGCTAGAATCCTGATGTGAAGCCGTCTGGTCCTGCGTTTTTCTTTTTAGTGACATTTTGTACAGTTGATGCCATTTCAGAACTTGATATGGGCCTGTTCAACATTTCCACTTCATTCTGGCTATGTCTAGAGAGGTGGCATGCTTCCAAGTATTGGTCAATTTCCTTCAAATTTTCAATTTTTGAGAATAGATTTTCTAATATTCATTAAGGATTTTTGAATTTCTGAAGAGTCTGATGTTATTTTGTCTCTGCCATTTCTGATTGATGAAATTAGAGATTTTACATTTTTTTTTTTCCTGGTTAGGTTAGCCAAGGTTAATCTATTTTATTGACCTTTTCAAAAAACCAACCTTTTGATTTATTTGTCTGTTGTATAATCCTTTTGTTTTCAGTTTCATTTGATTCTGCTCCAATTTTGGTTATTTCTTTTCTTCTACTGGGTTTGAGGTTGGAATGTTCCTCCTTTTCCAGTTGCTTGAGATGTCCCATTAAGTTTTTAACTTTCTCTCTTTTTGTTCTCTTGTGGAAGGCTTGCAGTGCTATAAATTTCCATGTTAGCACTGCCTTTGCAGTATCCCAGAAGTTCTGGTAATTTGTGTCTTCATTATAATTTTGTTCAAAAAATTTGGTAATTTCCTTTCTGATCCAGCTATTCTTCAGCATGAGGTTATTTAGCTTCCATGTTTTTGTGTGAGTATGCAGATTCCTGTTGTTACTGAGTTCAATGTTTATTCCATGATGGTTCAAGAAGATGCAAGGAATAATTTTTATTCTTTTAAATTTGCTGAGGTTAGACTTGGGACTTAAGATGTGATCAATTTTGAAGTATGTTCCATGGGCTGATGAGAAGAATGTGTATTCAAGTTTGTTAGGATGAAATGTTCTGTAGCGGTCTGTTAAATCTAATTGTTGAATGATTAAGTATAAGTCTAAAATTTCTTCGCTGAGTTAGTTATTAGAAGATATATCCAACACTGCCAAGGGAGTGTTAAAATCTCCGACTATTATGGTAATGGAGGAAATCAAGTTCCTCATGCCTGTTAGAGTCTCTCTAATAAATTGAGACACATTCTGGTTAAGAGTACAAATGTTAATAATTGAAATCTCATCATGTTGAGTGTTACCCTTCACAAATATGAAGTGACCATCCTTATATTTTTTACTTTTTGTTGGTTTGAAGCCTATTGTATCTGCAAATAAAATTGCAAAACCTGCTTTTTTCTGATTTCCATTTGCCTGAAATATAGATGACCATCCCTTCACCCTGAGTCTGTATTTATCTTTTAAGGTAAGATGAGATTCTTGTATGTATCAAATACCTGGCCTGAGTTTTTGTATCCAGTCAGCCAACCTGTGCCTCTTTGGAGGACAATTGAAGCCAGTCACATTAAATGTAAACATTGATCAGCCTGGTAGAATTTGGAATATCGAGTTTTTTGAAAGTCCAGTGGACATTTTTAATCCTTTTGCCACCATGGAATTTGGAATTTGATCAAAAATTTCTCAGTGAGTTTATTTTGGTGGTTGAGGATTCAGCTGGTCATTATGGAGTATAGGTCTGAGAATAGCCCTGCTTGGAGAGCTGGTTTAGTTATGGCAATTTTCTTCAACATGTGAACGTCATTAAAGTATTTAATTTCTCCATTATAAATGAAACACAGTTTAGCTGGATACAGGATCCTGGGCTGAATGTTATTTTGTTTTAGGATAGTAAAAGTCAATGACCACCCTCTTGTAGCTTGAAAGGTTTCAGCAGAGAGATCAGCAGTCATTCTAACATTCTTCACCTTGTAGGTTATGGTTTTCTTATGTCTGGCTGCTTGCAGAATTTTCTCCTTCATGTTAAATTTGGCAAAGTTAATTATAATGTGTCTGGAAGATGCCTTATTTGAGTTGAGTAGTGCTGGGGTTCTGGAACAGGCTGCTGTATGAATTTCAGAATCTCTGTGCATGTCTGAGAAGTTCTCCTTGATTATGTCATGAAGTAGAGCATTTGGGCCTTTTTTTTTTTTTTTTTTTTTTACAAAAATCGACCACATCTTAGTTCACAAGTATAACCTCATAATTTGGGCCTTTTGAAGCCACCTTATCACCTTCAGGAATTCCTATAAAGTTAATATTAGTTTTCTTTGAATTATCCCAGAGTTCTCAGAGAGTGTTCCATTTTTCCTCTCCACTTTTCTTCCTCTTAGAGTGTTTTGGAGCATTCAAAATCTTGGTCTTCAATGTCAGAAATCCTTTATTTTGCCTGTTCTGTTCTGCTACTGAGGGATTGTACCATATTTCTCAGATATTTGAGGGCTGCAAGTTCTTGTCTCAATGTGTCAAAATCTTCGGTGATTTTGTCTTTAAATGTGTTGAGTTCTTGAGACAACTTTTGAAATGCTCCTTGAATTTCTAATTCCAACTTTACCTCCATTCTATTAATGTGATTTGCAATCCAAATTCTGAATTAAATTTCTGACATTTCAGCTATTGGTTTATAAATGGGATCTTCTTGTATGTCCATAATGTCTACTCTGATATTTGTTTTGTCAGAGTTTTCCCACTGATTTCACCACATTATTATTTCACACCATTGGCTCAATTAGCAAATAAGGTGAAGATGGGTTGGGGGCTCCTGGAGTAGGGATTAACCAGCCCTTTTCCCAATAGCTGGAACATGTGTCTATACCTTTTCCCCTAGAGCTTTGCAAAGGACTTGTACAGTGCTACACCCTGAGACACTGGGGACCTGCTTGGTGTGGTGGGGATAAGTGGCTGTGTCTTGTTTTTAGCTGGTCTCTGTGCAATCCTAGTGAAGCAGCAACTCAGGCTTGAAGTCTCAGAGGACCTGCATTTCCATTCTAGATTTGTTCTGCTTCTGGCTGCCACCAGAGTAGAGGCCTGGATTTCTGTGGTTGCCAAGAGAGATGGAGAGTGTCTCTCCAAAATATCCCCAGGGATTTGAGCCACATTGTTCCTGCTGCTATCACTACAGCTCTGTGCCATAGGGCATTGCTTACCCCTCTCCCTCTCAGTCCTCTCTTTACACCTGTGCCACAAAATCAGCACAGACCTACAACAGCCCACACCTTGTCCATAGCTCTTGAGAAAATGCCCCCAAATCTGGACTCTATAGGGGAAAGGCTTCCAGACCTTGGCGTGAGAGTGGAGGGGAGTGCTTGGAGTTCAGAATTGCAGGTAGAGAATATATACAGCTTTATGCCTGGCGGGAGAGTGGGGATACTAAAGCTTTGAATGAGAATTTTGTGTCCACTGGGGGCTAATATCTTTCGAATACTCTTTTAGCTACCAGTAGTTTTGAACTCTCTATCACCTAATATAATGCCTCCAAAAAATACTTTCTTAAATTGTCACATACTTTAGAAACTTTTCAGTTAAGTGTGTTCTTATGCTTCTGATTAACAGTAGAAATTATTAAAATTCAACTCATTTAAACTATGTCTTGTGAAGTAAATGGTTCCTTCAGACACATTGTACTTTCTGTACAATGCTATTTATTTTATAATTATTTTGAATATTTGAATATTTTGAATATTTTATAATTATTTTGAATATTTGTCCCTCAGGTCTCTTCCACACATTAAATAGAGCAGAACAATAGGGGATCATGAGAAGTTACTGCTTGGAGCAACAAAAGAAGAAAGGAAGTGAACACACACTATGATCCCAGGTGGTTGCTTTCACATGGGACAACTATGCTGTAGAAGACCTGGCTGAAAAGGAGTACCCAGTTTTACCAAAATCCCCAGTTACTGGGCTATCTTCTGCAGTATCCACAAGTGGTCATTATCCTTCTTCTTGTCAGCATGTCCCTCAAAGTCTTCAGCATCTGTACTATCTTCCACCCAATGCACTATTAAGTCTTATCTCCACATCTGCCCTCATAATTTTAATACTTTAGGAAAATCAATTAGCATACTGCCTTCTAATTAAATTCTGCATATTACTCATTCTGTTTTCTGTTTCTTTTGTATGAGAATGACTTTTCCAAATTTCACCTATCCAAAATATTGCCCTTTTTCAAGGTTCAGAGAAAATCCTTCCTCATCCAAGAAGTCTCTTGCTTGCATAATGTATAAAAACTGACACAGAAATTACAGTAATTAAGAAGGAATTCTATAAAGAGGAGCAGTTGCTTTGGATGGCCTGCACTAGATACCATAATGTCAATGCCAACAGATTCAGTGTAGCAGTGTAGGTTGCTGTACAGAACAATAACTTAGCACTTTTTGAAACTGGATAAACATTTTCATGCTTTTCCTGGGTTTCTCTTATTAGGGAAAAAAGCACATTCCCACATTTCTTTGAGATATATCTTCTAGTCATTATAGCCATAGTTTTTAGAGAATGCTCTTGGATAAAAATATCATAATTGATTAAAGATATCTGGTGTTCCATAGCTGCAACTGAATGATATAGTGGTTACAAAAAGATGGACAAGAATGCCCTATAGCTGCAAGGTAGATTCACACTGAGGTGCCATTCATGCTCCAGGGCTCCCCAAGGGATCGGACTGAAGCTGCACTTCACTTGATCCACATTATTCTCTGGCACCTTCTCATTCTTTGTCATAATTTTCTGTCATTCTTAACGTATTTCTTAGGAGATTGCACTTTCACTAAATCACTTGCATAAGAATTGCTATCACTGTAATTCTAGAAAACTTATAAAGGAGTTTTAATGAAGACACAGTAATTATTATGTACAGTCAGATTTTAAAAGGCATTGAAGTATAAACATCAGATTATTATGAGCTCTTACTACTGTTCCTTGTCACTTAGGGACCACATATAACACTTAGCTAACATTGTCACTCATATAGAAATAGAGAATGCATTTTATATTATGGGACGTATTGCATTTGGTCTTTTTGGTGGCTAAGATTTCTGGTTCCTGCCAATTGGTGCTTATTACTAAATATTATTATTATTATTATTATTTTCAGTTTTTGGCTGGAGCTGGGTTTGAACCCGCCATTTCTGACATATGGGGCCGGTGTCCTACTCCTTTGAATCACAGGCACCGCCTAATATGACAATTTTTTTAATACATCTATTCAAAGGACAGTGAATTCTGAGTTCATATCACTGATTTTCCATGGATGTTTGTGAGATGATCTGCCAAAGACAGAGAAAGCTGTAGCAGTTCTGTGTTGTTCTATTCTGAATCATTTGTCTAGATGTTTACTATTTTGTTCATGCTCCACTCTTCTAAATACAATGTAAGACAGTTCAAGGAAGGGTGATAGAAAGAATAGAATCATTTTCTGCTAAAAATGAAGGATACTACCACTACCACTATCCAATTTTGAAGAAATATGTGTAAGTTACATCTTTTCCATGAAACTTTTAACCATATTCCTAAAAATAGTAATCTAGAAAATTAATAATATCTATTCACTAATTGATTCATTCATAATTGCACTAAGTGCCTCTTACATTCTAGGCACTGTTTGAGACTTTTAAAACTGTGACAAACAGCAAAAGGTGTTTGTATTAACCTAAATCATTTAAACTTCCTCTACTAGCTTCTAGTAAAGATCAGAGAAGGTAAAAAATGAAGATGTGGAAAAGATAATGCAGAGGGACAAAACATAAGTAGGACAGGAGTAGGAATTATTTAAGGCCCATTTCTTGAGTGTAAAAATAATTCAGTATGATTGAGAAGTTGCTCCTGGAACTTTATCTAATATCAGATATTGGGAAAACTGTCTAATCATATTTGATATTTATTTCAGTGACTTATAAGATAGAAAGAATATCTTTATCACCTTCTTGAGATTTCTCATGTACATTTGCTGTCTGTCTCAAAATATAGATTACTTTTTTCTAAGTTTTATAACTTAAAATCACATAGCATATCATTCATTAAATTTGACTTCTATTCTAGAGGTTCATTCATATTCTGTGCTTCAGTAATTTTTTCTTTTTTTGATGCTGAGTAGTATTCCATTACAGGGATATTCCTTCTTTTATTTTTATTTTTATTTTTTAAACTCATTCACCTCTTAGTAGGCTTAGTAGTTGTTTTCCCTTTGGAGGTTTAAGAATAAAGCATCTATCAATCAACAATCAAGTAGTTTGTGGATAGAAATATGTTTCTATTTCTAAACATAGAAATATGTTTTTATGCACTTGTCTCAGGCACAGAAATGGGAAAGGTTGACAAGATAAATAAAATCAATAAACTATTGGACATCTTAACTAGAAACATAAAAGTAAAATCTTTAACAAGTTCAATCAATAATCAAAGGGGAAATGAAAACTGATACCACAGAGTTAAAAGTGATTATCATTGAACATGTGTAAAAAACTCTTGCCTTAGAAATATGACAATGTAGGAGGCATGGACCAATACCTGAAATCACACCCTCTTTTGAGACTTAACCAGGAAGGAATAGATCTCTTGAACAGACTAATATCATGCACAATAATCAAAGGTAAAATAAAAAGCTTTCAACAACAAAAGAACCCAGGAGCAGATGGCTTCACACAAGAATTCTATCAAACCTTCAAAGATGAGCTTATGCCTATACTGCAGAACTGATTCTAAAACATTGAGAAGGAAGGAACCTTCCCCAACCTATTCTATGAAGTAAACATCACCTTGGTTCCAAGGACAGGGAAGGACCCAACTACAAAGGAGAATTTCAGACCAATTTTGCTAATGAATATCAAAGGGAAAAATACTCAACAAACTCTTAGCTAATAGACTGCACCTACGCATTAAAAATATTATACATCACGATCAAGTAGGGTTCATCCCAAGGATGCAAGGCTGTTTTAACATACAAAAATGGTAATAGAAGTAAAAACAAAGACCATATGATCCTCTTAATAGATGCAAAAATTTTTTTTGATAAAATTCAGTGTCTTTTTCTAACAAGATCACTTGAGAAAATAGGCATAGGTGGCACATTTCTCAAGCTGACTGAAGCCATCTATGATGAATCCACAGCTGATGTACTGAATGAAGTAAAATTGAAAGCATTCCACTCAGAACTAGAACCAGACAAGGTTGTCCACTATCACCACTATTATTCAAAATATACATGATCCTGTTGCCTCAGCCCCATGAATAGCTAGGACTACACATGTCCATCACTTGTATAAACATTTGTATATGAACTTTTTAATATATGTATGGTTTGCAAATATTTTCTCTGATTCTGTAAGTTGTCTTCTCACTTTATTTGTTGTTTCCTTTACCTCAAGGTCTTTGGTTTGACGTAATTCCAAGCATCAATTTTCACTTTTATTATCACTGCTTTTGAGGTTTTATCTAAAAAATTATTGCCCAGACATATGTCATGGAGCTTTCCCCCATGCTTTATTCTTATATTAAGGTTATAAAGTATGAAATGTTCTATATCATTAAGTACTAAGTTTGGAAGTTGATATTTTTAACATTTCACTTTGACACTTCTTTTTTTATTGTGAAGGTAAATTCTCATTCTTTCAAATGCATATTTTGGCTTGTGATTAGCTTTTAATTTTTTTTTTTTATACTCAAAACTCATCGTTTTGTGAAACCATAGATAAGTCAAAAAGTTGTGTGTTATTTTCAAATATAAATTCCACCATGGAACCAGACAGTTTGATATATCAACGAAGTATTTGGAAACAATGTGGCTAGCTAATGAACACAGAGTATACTGAAGCCTGAGAAGCTCCATTATAATGATTTTAGCTTTGAAAATGAGACACATGGAAAGATGGCAGCCGAGTAACAGCTTCCCTGCAACTGGGCACAGTGAGTCTGGGGAGATAAAACTCCAGGTATCTCTGGCTGGTGAGATCTACCTATAATCATTCGTTTGAGGATACAGGGAGTCAGCAAGGGACTTTTGGACCCCAAGAGGAGGACAAAAACAGTGGAAAACTGGCAAGTGGTTGCATGTGTTTGATCGACCTAATCCCGCCGGCAACCATAAGTACAAGCAGCAGTGAGACTGCAATCTGGAAAGGCCTTACCTGTGAACTGTTTTGGTGTTTTTGGACTTGGCACTCAGTTGAACTGTTGGGGAGAGCTTGAGCAGGAGTGTGGAGAAATTTGGGCATTGTCCAGGGCCCCAGACAAAGATGCTGAGCTGAGCTACAGGGAGCCATTGAGAGAACTGTCCCGGCAAGCTCTGCCCTCATGGTCCCACAGCAAGGATCAGGTGGGACCTAGTAACCTTGAGACAAAGCAGCCTAAAGGCAAGAACTGAGCTGCCTTACAGCCTTAACCCTTAGGGGCAGAGTGAGATGGTTTTTGCACACTGGAGCCTTGGGCTGTTGTCCTGGGTAGAGTGCTGTGGTGTCATAGCTCATAGCAAACTTAAACTCCTGGGTTTGGTGCCATCTGGAACTCCATAAGAGCTGCGCCATGACCCCACACCAACTGGGCCTCCGCATGCCCTAACCAGGAACTGTGGGAGCTGTCAAACCCTGCATCCTCCCTCCTGTGTCCTCACAGCCTCCACACTGGTCCCCTCATCTGGCCAGGGATATTGGTAGCTGGTGCCCTCTGGACCCCTCCTGCCTCTGTGAAGAGCCCTTCTCCTGGACAGAGACTGCTGAAGACTTGGGCTCTCTGTTCCAAAGTCACTGGGAGCCAGGAACTCCCAGAACCGTGTGCACCACCCTCAGCCCTGTTGCTGTATATAGGTGTGTCACACGCTGGAGCTGCTTCCACAACCAGAACTCCCTAACTGGAGCAGCCCCAGAGGAACTAAACAGGTTCACTCACTACAAAGATCCAGCAACAATAGAGTGATCCCGCTGGGGTCTAATCTTGGAGAGACACCTCCCCAACTCTGAGGACAGCCAGAAGCAATGGTGAAAAACAATCATGAGGCGAAATCAACAGAAAAACTCTGGCAATATGAATAATCAGAGTAGATCAAATCCCCCAAGGATCAATGGGGCAGACAAAGGACAAGATCTCATGCACAAACAAATAGCTGAGATGTCAGAAATTGAATTCAGAATCTGGATAGCAAATAACATCGAATTAGAAGTCTGAAAGTTATCTCAAGAATTCAATGAATTCAAAGACCAAATGACCAAACATTTTGACACATTGAGACAAGAAATTGCATCCCTCAAAGATCTGAGATATAGAATCCCTCAGAAACATAATGGAGCAAGCAGAAGAAAAGATTTCTGACATTGAAGACAAAGTTTTTGAATGCTCCCAAACTCTCAAAGACAAAGAGAAATGGAGAGCAAAAACAGATTACTCTCTCAGAGAGCTCTGGGATAATTTGAAAAAACCCAACATTCGTCTTACAGGGATCCCCAAAAGCGATGAAGTGGCTTCCCAAGGCAGAGTCTCTTCTCCATGAGATTATGAAGGAGAACATTCAAGACATGCCAAGAGATTCTGAAATTCAGATAGCAGACAGATTCAGAACTCCAGCACAACTCAACTCAAATAAGACATCTGCCAGCCACATCATAATCAATTTCACTAAAGTTAATATGAAGGAGAAAATTCTGAAAGTTGCCAGATGAAAGAAAACCATTACCTACAAGAAAAAGAATATTAGAATAACTGCAGATCTCTCTGCTGAAAACTTTCAAGCTAGAAGAAAATGGTCATCGACTTTTAATCTCCTAAAACAAAATAACTTTCAACCCAGGATCCTATACCCAGCTAAACTGAGTCTCATTTATGACAGAGAAATTAAATACTTCAATGACATTCACATGTTGAAGAAATTTGCCATAACTAAACCAGCTCTTCAGGATATTCTCAAACCTATCCTCCATAAAGACCAGTGTAATCCTCCACCACAAAAGTAAACTCACCCAGAAAATTTTGATCAAATTTCAACATCCACAGTCACAAAGAGATTAAAAATGTCCACCGGACTCTCAAAAGGCTTATCAATATTCTCAATTAATGTGAATGGTTAATACTGTCCTCTGAAGAGGCACAGGTTGGCTGACTGGATACAAAAACTCAAGCCAGATATCTGCTGCATCCCAAAATCGCATGTTACATTAAAAGACAAATATAGACTCAAAGTGAAGAAATGGTCATCTATATTCCAGCTACATAGAAAGCAGAAAACAGCAGATGTTGCAATCCTGTTCGCAGACACAATAGGCTTTAAACTAACCAACATAATTAACGATAAAGATGGACACTTAATATTTGTTAAAGGTAATTCTCAATATGAAGAGATCTAAATTATTAATATTTATGCACCCAACCAGACTGCATCTAAGTTTATAAGAGAAACTGTAACAGAC
>CAUYPK010153109.1:0-26856 GCA_963574355.1 Loris lydekkerianus
TTTAAATTTTTTTTCACAGATGGCTTTTCTTTATTCTTTGATTTTTTTTTTTTATTGTTAAATCATAGCTGTGTACATTAGTGCAATCAAGGGGTACAATGTGCGGGTTTCATATACAATCTGAAATATTCTCATCAAACTGTTCAACATAGACTTCATGGCGTTTTCTTAGTTATCGTATGTAGACATTTGTATTCTGCACTTAGTAAGTTTCGCCTGTACCCATTCTAAGATGCACCGTAGGTGTGGCCCCCCCCATTACCCTCCCTTCACCCCAACCTCCCCCCCACCTTTCCCCTCCCTTGGCCCTTTCCCCATATTCTTGTGCTATAGTTGGGCTATAGCCTTTATATGAAAGCTATAAATTAGCTTCATAGTAGGGCTGAGTACATTGGATACTTTTTCTTCCATTCTTGAGATACTTTGCTAACAAGAATATTTTCCAGCTCCATCCATGTAAACATGAAAAAGGTAAAGTCTCCATCTTTCTTTAAGGCTGCATAATATTCCATGGTATACATGTACCACAATTTGCTAGTCTATTCATGGGTTGATGGGCACTAGACCTGCCATTTGATCCTATAATTCCTTTACTAGGTATATGCCCAGAAGACCAAAAATCACAAAATATAGACATCTGTATCAGAATGTTTATTACAGCCCAATTCATAATTGCTAAGTCATGGGAGAAGCATAATTTTTAAATGTTTTAAAAAGAAAGATAAAGTTTAAAAAATAGATTCCCTTAGCTGGGCGCAGTGGCTCATACCTGTAATCCTTAGCACTCTGGGAGGCTGAGGCAAGGGGATCACTTGAGCACAGGAGTTCAAGACCAGCCTGAGCAAAGGTGAGACCCCCATCTCTACTAAAAACAGAAAAATAGCCTGGTATCGTGGCAGACACCGGTAGTTACAGCTACTTGAGAGGCTGATTGCAGGAAGATTGCTTGAGCCCAGGTGTTTGAGGTTGCTGTGAGTCTAACCTGTGTGACAAGCCAGGGTGGCTCTGTCTCAAAAAAAATTTTTTTTTCCTCAAAAGTGACCTTATTATCTTAAATCTGTTCTGAACCTGATTTCTTCTTTTGTTCCAATGAGAATTTCTCTCTGATGACAGAGGTCTCCTGACTTAGTTTAGGAATCCTTTCTTTCTAATCTGACAACTAACTGAATTATGATGAGGCTAGAAAAAGCACTGGGGCCAAAGTCAGGAAGCCTGGATTCTGATCAGTGTGTCACCTTAGACAGATCACTTTTTTTTTTTTTCTTTGAGACAGTCTCAAGCTGTCGCCCTGGATAGAGTACTGTGGTGTCACAGCTCACAGCAACCTCCCAACTCTTGGGCTTAAGTGATTCTCTTGCCTCAGCCTCCCAAACAGCTGGGACTATAGGTGCCCACCACAACACCCAACTGTTTTTGTTTTTTGTTGTTGTTGTCATTGTTGTTTTAGCTGGCCTAGACCGGGTTCAAACCCACCAGCCTTGGTGTGTGTGGCCAGCTCCCTACCCACTGAGCAATGGGTGCCACCACAGATCGCTTTATATCTCTGGATTTCTAGTTCCTCAACTGTGAAATTGAGGGGATTAGGCTCTGTACCTTCTGTTCTGAGGTTCAAAATGGGATACCCAGCAGGCTGCTTCCATGCCTGGCTACACACAGTGGTCCTGGTGCAGTGCCTCAGGCCACAAGATAGTCTTCCTTAGGCCCGTGTGTGGCAAGGGAGAACAAGCCAGGGTCTCCTGGGAACGGTCTCAAGATATAACAAGTCACGCGGGATATATTTTCATGACCAATACCAAGTCGCTGGTGACCTCCTTAAACACAAAGCTGAATGGGAGCCACTATGGCATGAAAGGGAGAGGAAGCCTAGTACTACCCTCTCCCCTGAAGCTGTGGGGTGATTCTCTCATGAGTGCACTTCTTCTTGTCCTCTAAAGACTATGATTTGTTTCTTTAGGCTATGCCCCCCCCCCCCCATTCTCCAGTTATGACATTGGCTGTGAATGCCCCCAGGGCCTTACCTTTGACCTCCCTGTAGCCGGGGGTTTTTTTTGTTTTTTTTTTTCCTGTGATGTTGTAAAATCAAAGTACTACTTTATGAGTTAGTTATTTTACACAATATGAACATCAATATAATTATAATTGTAAAAAGATTTTTTATAACAAGGATGGACTGATTTTCAGATTTTCAAATCGGAATCATTTACACAGAATTGTCTTTGCATGAAGCCCAAAAGGTAACAGCATAAAAATAAGTGTTTCTGTAGCCCCTTTATTTTTGCTGATCGACAGTTTGTTAGAAAAGCAGCTGCAGGTTTGTTACCTAAGGTCTGAGACGGTAGAAGAGTCAAAGGTGTCATGAATTCACCTGTAAACAACTTTATGCCTGGACATCAGCCAATTCTGGAGGCGGTAGAGTCTTAGGATGCTTGCTCTCAAAGTGCTGCTTATATTAAGGCAGCTTTGGCAGCAGACTTTTGGTCATGTCCTTGTTTCTTCTTTTGTCCAGCTTCCTTTTTGGCATTTTTTCTGCTGAGACTGAATCTTCTGCTGTCCACGAGCCATATCCGGGCTGGGACAGTCTTAGGTCGGAGAGACAGGGCAGCACTAGAGGGCCGGGGGAGGTTGCTTGAGGGAGAGGAAAGGGGAGCGCGCCCAGCACCGCTTTAGCCGCTTCTACCCGCCAACGAGGGGAAAGACCCTGTAGCTGGTTTGTCACCAAACCTAGAAGGAGCCACAGCAGTGGAAGGCCTAGTTTCCATTCCAGAACGCCTGAGATGCCTGTTCCATACCCATCATGATGCCTTGTAAAGACAGTGGTTCTCAATGTGAGGAGGGGCATGTCCTCTTGGGTGGGTGGAGTTGGGCAAGCAAATCAGAAGCTACAGAGAGAAATTTTCGAAGCATACAAGTGCCCACTCTCATTCTGACATGCTCCCCCTGGGAGATGTTCACCTCTCTGCCAGTTTGAGAATCACTGCCCAGAACTGTGCTCTCCCTTTGAAATATTTCCTTTAGGATGTGCTGTGCCTGAATTTTGGACACAGACTATCATGGAAGGAGTGATGCAGGAATCTAGACCCAGGGAGTGATCACTGAAGGGGCAAAAAGGTTTGTAGTCACATCCTGCCAGAGCCTGCAGAAAGTGGGAGTTGGAGCAGTGAGAGGCGGAGACACACTCGCTCACTCTCCCACACACCGTGTGGCATTTCTCCGTGGGAAGCAGAGCGAAGACAATCTTGATTTGGTAGATCCATCTTAATCATTGCCTCCACATGACGTCTTTTTTCCTTCAGTTTTTCTTAGCAAACACTGGGACAGAGTAGGGAGGAAGGGTCTTAGTAACTTCCAGAATAAACTAGTCACCTTCCCTTTGGTTTGGGGAAGGCAGTCTACCCTGGTGTGACTACAAGGATGCTTTTGAATTTTAGGTCAGTGCTTCTTAAACTTAATCTCTTGTACAGATCACCTGGAAATCTTGTTAAAAGGTATAGATAGAGGATGGGCATAATATTCAGGGTCTCCACTAAGCTCCCAAGTGATGCTGCTACCTCTGATAAGTGATCTGTACTCTGAGTAGGAAGGCCTGGGAAAAGAAGAAACTTGACTGCACCTTCATTTCTACTTGAATTTTCAAGCCCAAGGCTCTACCCCCTCCTAGACACCACAATTGTCAATGGGCCTCTTACTCGTGGGCATTTTTACACGATCAAGTGGATGTGGACTCCTATGTTTTTATTCTTTAGTCTGAAAACAGAAGCAGTGGAAACCTCCAGTTGTCCAGGCAGGGGCCAGTTTCTTTTGTTTTAGCCTTGTTTTAAGGGAATTTTACATTTTCATTATTTCCCTAGGAATGACGTTATAGTTACCTATGGTTGTCTAAAAAAATACCACAAAAATTAGCTTAAAATAACAAGTATTTCTTTTCTTTTTTTTTTATTATTTGGGATTCAGTGAGGGTATAAAGATGTAGGTTACATTGGTTGCATTTGTTAGGTAAAGTCCAACTCGTAATTGTGTCCTGCCCCAAGAGGTGGGCCATACACAACCTCCATCACCCTCCCTCTTCCCCTCTCCCCTATCCTCCAGCCCCTACCTCCACCTTGTATTAGATCATCTACTGCCTTAATATTAGAATTGAATACATTGGATTCTTGCTTCTTCATTCTTGCGTTGCTTTACTAAGTAGAATGTGTTCCAACTCAAACCAAGTAAATACAAAAGATGTAAAGTCTTCGTCTTTTTTAATGGCTGAATAGTATTCCAGGGTATACATATACCAGTTTGTTAATCCATTCCTGGTTTGATAGCATTTAGATTGTTTCCACATTTTGGTGATGGTAAATTGACCTGCGATAAATAGTCTAGTGCAAATGTCCTTATGATAACATGATTTTTTTCCTTCTGAGTAGATGACTAGTAATGGAATTGCAGGATCAGATAGGAGGTCTACTTTGAGTTCTTTGAGGAGTCTCTATCTTCCTTCTAAAAAAGGTTATATTAGTTTGCAATCCCACCAGCAGAAGTATTTCTTATCTTATCTAGAGTTTCTGTGGGTGAGAAATTAAGGAGCAACTTAGCTGGGTGTGCTGGCTCAGGGTGAATTGTGAGGTTGCAGTCGGGAGGCTTGACGGGGCTATAGGATTCGCTTCCAAGATGGTGCACTCCCTATTGGCAGAAAGCCTCGGTTCCTTGCTGGCTATTGGCAAAAGGCCTCAGTTCCTCACCTCATGGACCTTGCTAGAGGGCTGCTTAATCAACCTCAAGCAGAGTATGTGATCCAAAAGAAAGAGAACAAGAAGGGAGTTGTTAATGACTTTATGACCTGGTCTCAGAAGTCAGACATTGTCACTTCTGCTTTATTCTATTCTTAGAAGTGAATCACTAAGCCTCAGACACACGGCAAAGGGAGGGAATTAAGCTCTACTTCATGAAATGAGGAGTATCAAAGTATTTGAGGACATATTTTTAAACCATCACGGAAGCTCCCTGGCCGAGGAGCAATTGTGGTAGGTGACCCTCTGAAAGGTTTGATGTTCCTCATAATCTCACAAAACTGCTCTTCTTAAGAGAACCTGCAGGACTATGAGCATCAAAGACCATACTCCTTGCAAAAACATTTCAAAATGGAAAGTCTTCAATTTCATTCCGCTGTGACTGGCTCTATCCGACTACTTGGGAACCTACAACACAGTTAATGGTGCAAGGAAAGCAGTATAACTTGGTGATTAAGAGCCAAGTTCCGGGGTCTAACGTTCCTGAACTTGAATCCTAGCTCTGACATTTAGTTGCATATCTGTGATAAAAATCACTAAAGCCTCAGTTTCTGTATCTGGGAAAAATGGAAACAATAATAGTACCTATCTTAAAGTGTTAGGTGAGAATTAAATTAGATATTACATGTAGAGGTAATACCCAGGCTAGGCAGATAGTGAGTGCTCAGTACATGTCAGCTACTATTAGCTCTTTTTCCTTTTGTTTTTATTTTTGAGATAGAGTCTCACTTTGTTGCCCTCAGTAGAGTGCTGTGGTGTCATAGCTCACAGTAACCTCAAACTTTTGGGCTCAAGTGATTCTCTTATCTCAGCCTCCAGAGTAGATGGAACTACAGGTACCTGCCATAACACCTGGCTATTTTTTTTTTTTTTTTTTTAAGATGGGGTCTTGCTCTTGCTCAGGCTGGTCTTGAACCCATGAGCTCAGGCAATCCACCCACCTCAGCCTCCCAGAGTGCTAGGATTACAGGCATGAGCCACTGCGCCCAGCCCTACTGTTAGCTCTTATTCTATAATATCCTACTATTAGCTGGAAGCTTTGTACATTTGAAGAGATGCTGGGCATAGCTTTCTGCTTAATTTTTGTGCTTCCTTCACCAGTACCTCTCCCTACACTATATTCAAATTCAGAGGGGTCTGGTTGACCCCTGCCAATAATTGTAGGCTCTTTCCACAAATGGACAGATTCTCTTCTCAAGCCTTGGACTAGTTCCTTCACCCATCATTCTACTTCTTTTTTTTTTTTTTTTTTTTGAGACAGAGCCTCAAGCTGTCACCCTGGATAGAGTGCTGTGACATCACAGCTCACAGTAACTTCCAACTCCTGGGCTCAAGCGATTCTCTTGCCTCCCCTTCCCAGGTAGCTGGGATTACAGTCACCTGCCACAATGCTTGGCTATTTTTTGGTTGTAGCCATCATTGTTGTTTGGCGGGCCCATACTGGATTCGAACCCGCCAGCTCAGGTGTATGTGGCTGGCACCTTAGCTGCTTGAGCCACAGGCACCAAGCCTATTCTACCTCTTAAAAGAAGTAGATCAGCCAAAAGTTCTCCCAGCCAAAACTGGGGAGAGGCCCAGTTTGCCCGTATCTGATGGCACAGTTTTTTGTTGTTGTTGTTGTTGGTTTTTTTTGGCACAGATTGACTGGTGCTGGTTCCTTCCAAGGCCTAACCTAGGAGAAGGTGAGGGAGACAGTGCTTTTACCAGGAAACAGCCATTTCTGTTTTGAGCTACATCAGGAAACTGACATGTTGTTTTGAATTGAAACTCAAGTCAGTTCAAGGCAAAGAACTTGAAAGAGTCTTGAGGGAAAAATAGAAAATGTATTCTATGGTATGTTTTGAGGTGTTTTGTTTTTTTTAATGTAGTAAAAGTATCCTGACAAATATTTTGATAACTTACATTATATATTTATGTCTTTAAAGCAATCAAAGAAATCCTTCCTAATTCATTCTCTGTTTTCTCTCCAGGTATTTAGTCTTCCTACAGATCAAAAGGGATCTCTACCATGGCCGCCTCCTCTGTAAAACATCTGATGCTGCCTTGTTAGCAGCTTATATCCTTCAAGGTAATGACTTTTGACAGGATAAATTTGCTTTTCATGCTAAGTACTTGATTACATGATTTCAGTTATCGCAGATGACTACTTCTTAGATGTAAACAGTATCTAACTTGAACTAGAGTTCAAGTTAGAGGATTTTGCTTAGATCTCCTAGAGCAGAAAACCCAGAACACTCAATCCTGCACTGCATCTTAGGTCTTACCACCCATACCTTCAAGTCCTTCTGATTCTGTTTTAGGGATTTTTCCCTGTGCCCTTGGTTGATAAAAGTTACTGGGACTCTGGAGAGAAATTGCATTAATTTTTTTTCTATCCTCTCATGTAATCCCTAAGATAAGAAGCATCTTATAATTCTGGAATCTATTTCAGAGTGCTTAAAGTTGAAAATGTTTCCAAATAACAAACACATTCCTAACATGCTAATAAGAGTTGAGTCTTACCTAACTGATATTCAGATTGGCTTTTTTTTTTGAGACAGAGTCTCACTATGTCACCCTGGGTAGAGTGCCATGGCTTCACAGCTCACAGCAACCTCAAACTCTTGGGCTTAAGTGATTCTCTTGCCTTAACCTCCCAAGTAACTGGGACTACAGGCACCCACCACAACACCTGGCTATTTTTTTGTTGCAGTAGTCATTGTTGCTTAGCAGGCCCAGGCCAGGTTCGAACCTACCTGCCTCAGTGTATGTAGCCAGTGCCCTAACCACTTAGCTACAGGCACCAAGCCCCCAGACTGGCTTTTTGTGCCAAAAAGTAGGAGAGAGATGTGCCCTTCACATATGTCCTCTTCTCCTGAAATGCAGGAGACACATAAGTACCACTTCCTAGGTTTCTCTTTGTCTTTGGTCCTGAAACTACCGTTACATCATTGCACTAAAATCATGATGTTTCCATCAAAGAATCTGAGCTCTTAATTGGAAATATATGAACTTCCAGAAGCAACTTTGTGATGAGAAACTGGAAGATGCTCCCAGTAGAAAACTAAGGTCCTTCAGGCAAGAGAAATACTACATATCACAGAGCCATAAAGAATGTAAAAGTCCAGGGAGTGGCGGGGAGGGGGGAGATGGTGGAGGGAGGGTAATTGGTGGGAACACAACTACGGTGCATTTTACAAGAGTACATGTTAAATTTACTAAGTGTAGAGTATAAATGTCTTAACACAACAACTAAGAAAATGCGGTGAAGGCTATGTTAACCAGTCTGATGAAAATATTACAAATGGTCTATAAAACCAGCACATGGTACCCCATAATCGCATTAATGTACACAGCTATGATTTAACTAAAAAAAAAAAATGTAAAATCAACCCATTGCCACTTGGAGTTTTGACGTTTCACTTTTAAAAATCACCTAAATGGGAAGACTCTTGGGTCCTTGCTAATTTTAAAGTACCTAAAAAATGCCCCTTTCAGTTTTAAACAGAAAGCCTGGCCTGACCTAAGTGAAGTTTTAAACTCTATCCATTCCTTCAGTTTTACCTTGACAATCATCTCTTTTTCTTCAAAGAATTAATTGATGTCCCATGTTGATGTTTTCCACTTGAGGCTCAAATCATAATAAATGGCTCTGAGGCTCAGGGTCACCCTGTCCTTCAGGCTTGGGGAAGCCTGTAGTCTCTTGCTAAACAATAGAAATTTCCAAGTAATTTGGAAGGTACAGTGAGCAGATTTGTAGTGAAAAAGCATAAGCCCCAAATATAATATTCAGCTGGGTGAGGAGAGAGTGGTTTCCTCTTTATACTGACTCTTCCCTCAAGACTTCTCATCTGAGTGGGTCAGGGTCTCACCGGGAAGGAAGAACAGCCACAGGACAGCCAGCCCTCTGCCTTTCCTTGATCATACCCACCATGTTCCCTCTGGAGTTCTTCCTGGGACGTAGCTGGATTCCATCCTGCGTGTGGAAAGCACCAGGGGTCTTCTGTCCTCCCAAAGCTCACTAATCTTAGATCTCATCAACTTTAGAGATGAACTTTCTCTGTGAATGGCTGGAGGAGAAAGCCCCACACCTGGCAGGGAGTTGAGAAATCAGCCTCAGAACTTAATGCTTTTGAACTCAATGACACTTTCTGGTTCCAGCCAGCCTTCCTGCTATGCAGGCCTTTCAGAGGAGCCTGGCACCTGGTCAGCCCTTAATGTATTTTTATTCAGATTTATTCATTTGATTATATTTGGACTGAGGGTTGAGTTCTGAATTTGGATCATGGCTTAATTCATCAATTTGCTGGGTCCCCACTAAAAATCCTTAAAATAAGGTTTAGACTTTTGATTTGGTTCAGGCCCAAGAGGTCTGTCTTCCTGACCAAGCTGTTCCCTGTGCTGCCACAAAGAGCATTGCTCTGAGCCCTCTTCTCCTGGCTGAATGGATGAGGACTGGTACAGGCTTTTGCTCTTTTAGTGCAGATTTACTTGTGGTAACCTAGAACACAGGGTTAGCTCCATTGTCTTTCTGCATAGACTTGAATGTCAATCAGTATGTACACGTAGGAAGACACAGGTGGATACGTTCCTGCAGGGGCTGCCCTCTGCCAACCCTCAGCCCTGCTCAGGGTCCACTATTCTTCATGACTCTGCTGTGCGCTTTAGTGTTGCTCTGTGTGCTGATCTCTTCTTGCTTTGCCAGTGATGATTTACCTATTTTCACAATTGTTTTCTTCTGCCTTCCTTTTGAAAGCGGAGATTGGGGATTATGACTCAGGGAAGCACCCTGAAGGCTACAGCTCCAAGTTCCAGTTTTTCCCCAAACATTCAGAGAAGCTGGAAAGGAAAATCGCTGAGATTCACAAGACAGAACTCAGGTGCGTGACATTCATTCAGGCCGAGGATGCTGTGACTCTCCCACAGTCTGAGCACACAGGCCCTGTGCTATGGCCTTTACTGTCATAGACCATTTACTGACACAGAGTGGTGCCTGCTCGCCCAGCCTTCCTGACACTGGGATGTACCATGTTTAATGATCCACTGACAGCATAGCCCCAACCCCGGAGGCTCACTCTCCCAGGAGAGTGGTTCAGGCTGAGGTTTAAAGGCAAGGGAGAAGTTGGGGAAATAGAGAGTGGCTATTCCATCAAGATATTTAATGAAGACACAGAGGAAAGAAGCATGAACTGGGGAATAGGAAACAATAAACACAAAAGAAATAGTGAGAAAAAAGATGAAAGAAAAAGAAGAGGTTGAGTGGGGATGTGAAAAAGGGTCTGTGATGGTATAGTTGGTGGCTTCTTGCCACTGGGCTGAGTCGCGAATGCTGGGGGTGCCCTGAGAGCATTTTGGTTTGGGACTGTGTCTTCAGCACTATCTAACTCAACCACACTCACTCTGCCTGGAGTCCCTGACCCTGCACCAAGGAAGGTAGAGGGGAAGTGGCTTTGCGTGTGAAGCCTTGTCTTCCCCAGCATCTCTCAGTTGGCTCAGAATATGCAGGATCCCAAGAAACTGTAGCAGTAAAGCCTTTTACCTGTATGAAGTAGGATTTTCTATAGAGATGGTTCTAGAAAATAGCAGTGGGGTGTTTAGACTCCACTTGGTGGGACACACTGGAGCACAGACTATTCCTGCCTCGCCAGGTTCATTGCCCACTGTTCAAGACAAAACCAATATACTGAGACTGCAGGGGTTACAGCAGGGAAAGAGTTTATTATTGCATATGCCATGTCAGGAAATGGGAGGATGTTCTCAAATCTGTCTCCCTGAGAATTGGGGAGGAAGTGTTTTTTAAACATAGTTTGGTAGGTAAAGAGCTAGGCAATTGGGTCTGCTGATAGGTTCAGCTTAGGGTGGAACCACGGGGGTGTAGAAATTGCCTTCTTAGGCAGAGTCAGTTCTTGGATAGGGGTCACAAGACCAGCTGCGTCAGTTCCTTGGTATGTGCAACTGGTCTGGGAGGGTCCGCTGATCTCCTGGGAGATATCTCAAAAGCTAACCTTGGGTTTCACAAGGGTGATGGGAGCAATGATGAAAGCTAAAAATCATCATGATCATCAGTGGTTGACTCCTAAGTAGCAATCGTAGGAAGGCAAGCTAGGGACCAATTGCTGGTTGTATATATAGAGGGTGCTAAGAAAATGTATATGAATTTTAAGAAAGGACAAAGCTGTATTAAATTTCTAATACTGAAGTTATATTTGACTTCTACAATTACAAGACTTGTTTTCATCTTTTGTTGTTATATTTATATATTGAGTATTATAAATGTAATACAATTTTTTCCTTCCTTAAAATGCATATACTTTTTTTGGCACCATCTGTGAGTTTTAACTATGCCTATACCTTTGCAGAGTTCTGGCCCCTACCACAGTTCCTATCTTGTGGCACTTTAGCTAATTTTATAAAGGGGGAAGGGGGAAGGGATTCATGATTCCCCAAACTGACAAACTATGAAGAAAAAAGGTATGTATAATGAATGCAATGTTATAAAATTAAAACATATCATCATTTTAAAACATCACAATTTCTATAAAGTTTTTTAAAATGTTTGCTTATCTATTCTTCTGAGGAAGGAATATTCCTGGCAGGAGAAGGGGGGAGGTGGATTTCTAATGCTAGTACTAAGCTTAAACTGGTTCCTTCCCTGACCTGTCCCCTCAAAGCCCTTCACTCAACAATTTTACCAGCAAATAACAACCCAAGGCCTCCCTAGCCTTTGTAAATAGACCCCCTGCCCATGTGTGTGGCAGGACCTGTTCCTGGCACTCCCAGAGGAATGGAAGATTCCCACCCTCTCCCTGAGCAGGTGCAACCTTCCCTAGCATTGAGCCCCTTTGTTGGGGAAACAGCGACCTCTCGTGGCAAGGCTCAGAATATTGGTTCCTTCAAAGAAAAGATCAGGGTCATACTGGAACTTCCTGGAGGATTTTGGAAGTCAGAATAGTGGAGATAGTACTCTAGAAACCTAGTTTGAGGCAAGGGATCCCCAGTACATGCTGCCCACTTTGAGAGCCTGGAAGTTGGGGCAGACTCTAGGGGTGAATGGAGTCCACAGGGCCTGCCACCTTGCAGACAGGGAATGAGGAAGCTCCCTGGAAAGGACAGCAGAGCTCTAGCCACCTCTGGGGCCCAGCCCTTTGCCTGCTGCACAGGCATGTTCCCAACCCCTTCCTGTGTCTTAGACATGCTGGTGGACACAGAAGTCTGCATTCACAACACAAGCAGATGTAGAAGTGCATGTGCTTGGCAGGGCACAGAGCCATGAGAGAGGCCACTGGTGACACCACCACTGGCGCATCTAGCTCATCAGCAGGAAGGGAGACTACCGGCAGCCTTCTAAAGATGGCTTAGAGCCAGGGCTGATTTCTTCCTTTTTCAGTCTGTATCCTTCTCATTGTCATCACCCTATGGACAGACATCACTCATTGTCATTGCGGAGTGTGGGGTTCAGTCTGTCTCCTACTGATTCTCCTCACCTACATTCTCATGCTTCCTTTTTTAAAGGGAGAGGGCTGGGTGGCACCAGCAAGATACAGCAAGATACACAGACCCCCTTCTTTGTATTTCAGTCCAGATTAGATCACAGATGAGAATCCTATGGTCTGTGTCCAGTCTACAGATGTAAGGGATGGAGTGTTTGTCCCCATAGTATTTAAAATTGTGAAGTGCCATGTAAAAGTCAGTATTTCTGATTTTTTAAAAAATAGCATCTACAATGCTGGGCCCTGCATTCTCAAGTGACAGAGAAACAAGTGGGGGTAACACTCCCCATTTTGCCACAGTCCCCACCCACTCCCTATTGTCCATACAGTCCAATGGTTCATCACACAGCCTGCTTCACTCAGAAGACATTTGAGTTTTTGATGGGCAGGAGTCTCTGAAGTTGGTCCTAAAACCAAGCAGGAAACACACTCTACGGAAAAATTGAGCTGTGTGGCTTTCCCCTGAGCACTTCTTAATAGATCCAGTACCTCAGGGGAACCTGTGAGGAAGAGAAACCTCTGAAATCATGTCATTTTCTTTATTCCAGTGGTCAAACACCAGCAACATCAGAGCTGAACTTCTTAAGGAAAGCGCAGACCTTGGAAACTTATGGAGTAGATCCTCACCCATGTAAGGTAAGAGTCCCCATGGTCAGAGACTGCGCCAGCCACCTCTTCTAGAGGGTAACAGGAGCAAGAGGCCGCATGCCTGCACCCACAGGCACCTTCAGTGTCTGCAAAACTGGCTCCTGCAGTAACAGATGCCAAGAGAAAGTCTCAGTGTGAAAACTCCTCTGGATTGCATGTTGCGTAATTTTGTGGCGCCTCATCAATGTCAGAGGATCTGAGGCAAAGTCGATCTAAATAACAAATCCAAAACCAGGGGCCCACTTAGCAGCAGTGGGTAATCTGGTAGAAATGAAGAGAGGAGGACCGTGGAAGGCTCCCCACAGGGAACGATCAGAGGCAGCTCAGCAACTCCCCAGCCTTCCCTGACCCGTAATCTAGTTTCTTTCCAAGAGTGGGTTTTATTGACTGCAGTGGCATAAGTCACTGCACAGAACCACAGTGGAGTCACATTTGATTCTATTATGTGCCTGTGAGGGATGGATTGCAACAGCCAGGGAGGCTGTGCCCAGAGAAAACCTGTATAATTACTCACGTGTGTCTGGCATTTCTGAGGTGAACATGGTGAAACTGTCACCATTGAGGGCAGTGGAGACCCATGGCCTCTTCCTGTCTCTCTCTGTGGCTGTGTCCCTCCACGTCAATTCCTATCCCTGTGGCTTTGACACTCCTGGTCTCTGCCTCAGTTTCTCTGCATTTCTGCCTTGCCCTTTCTGTTCTTGGAGAGGCTCCAGTACCACTAGTAAAACCAGTTATCAAACTGATCTGAAGGAGACATTGTTAGCTGGGACCAGGAAGACATCAACATTTTGTTCCTGACAGGAGAGAGGGGACACTGTAAGTTTCAAGCAAAAATTAAATAAATAGTATATTAGTTTCCGAGGGCTGCTGTAAAAAAGTTTTGCAGACAGGGCGGCTTAAGCAACAGAAGTTTATTGTCTCACAGTTCTGGAAGTCAGAGGGCAGGGTTGGTTCCTCCTGAGAGCTTTGAGAGAAGGGTCTGTTCCAGGACCCTCTTCGTGGTGTGTGGATGGCTGTCTTCTCCGTGTCTTCACATTGTCTTCCCCCTATATCCATCTCTGTCCTAATTTCCTCTGTTTATAAGGACACCGGTTATATTGGATTAGGGCCCACCCCAGTGATCTCAGTTGAACTTCATTCCATCTATAAAGATCCTGTTTCCAAATACAGTCACATTCTGAAGTACTGTAGGGTTGGGACAACAACATATGAATTTTTGAGGAGGATACAATCTAGCTCATAACAAATAGAATAGAAACAAATGAGCACTGTCATAGGGACAAGACAGTGTTTTCTCCTCATCCCCCTCGGTGAGGTGACAGTGATTTGTTCTTGCTTAGGATTTAACACGAACCTTGAGAACATGCTGGCACTCAGAAATGCTGGTCATCTTCTCCACCCCACAGTTGTCTATCCACTAGATAGCCAGCTGCCAGTAACCCCTATGTTCTCATTCCCATGTTGTCAGAAAACACATTCAAGCCTATTTATAGCAAAGAATTAATATATAAGTATTGACACATTAGCAAAACATCCTAAGTAATGTCCTCTGCATAACAGATGTAGTATAAACCCTTCCATAAGTTGCTTAGGTACAGTGTGCATGAGCCCTACACAGGAGCAAAGAGAGCTTTGGAGCCAGCTGGCCCTAGGCCACAGTCCTTTTGTTCAACACCTGTGCTCCCTGAACTCGAGGACCTTATAAGACATAGTTGATGAGAGATAGATATGGTTAGCAGAAGATGCTAGGTCAGCTCTGCACTTGACCCCAAACCTGCCTAGTCCCCTTGAGGCCAGAGACGGGTCCCTGGGTAGGGTTGACAGAGGTGGGCTGACCAGGAACTTGAACATAACACAGGGAGGTGGGTGGGGATTTCCACTATTCCCATGGGCATCTGGAACATATTGTAGAGGCCAATCTGGTTTCCAGCCCAAATCCACATGGCCCAGGATGTGAGGCTCCTGGGACAGCCTTGTCTTTGATGAGTTTGTTTATCACTGGACACAGAGAAGCTGGATGAACCAGAATTCATACCAGGCCCTCCTGCGTTCTTCCCAATCCCAAATATCCCAGCATTACCTCCTGAGGGAAAAAGGAGGAGAGGAAGAAGGAGGTGTTCATGGCTAGCCCAAGGGAATCTTCACATTAGTTTCTCATTTAGCCCTCATGCCAGGTTTTGGGAGTGGATATTATTCACCTTTTTTTATGGACAAGAAGGCTGGTGTTCTGGGAAGCCAAAGTTCGCAAGGCCCTGGGGAGTACAGCAAGAGTTTGAACTTGGCCAGGCTCAGTGGCTCACGCCTGTAACCCCAGCACTCTGGGAGCCCAAGGCAGGTGGACTGCTTGAGCTCAGGAGTTTGAGATCAGCCTAAGCAAGAGGGAGATCCCATCTCTACTAAAAATAGAAAAACTGGCTGAGCATCCATAGCTCGGTGGTTAGGGTGCCAGCCACATACACCAGAGCTGGTGGGTTTGAACCCGGCCTGGGCCTGCTAAATAAACAAACAACAACAAAAATAGCTGGGCATTGTGGCAGGCGCCTGTAGTCCTGGCTACTCGGGAGGCTAAGGCAAGAGACTCACTTAAGCCCAAGAGTTTGAGGTTGCTGTGAGCTATGATATCACAGTACTCTACCAAGGGTGACAAAATGAGACTGTCTCAAATTAAAAAAAAAAAAAAAAAAAACTAGCCAGGCATCATGGCAGGTGCCTGTAGTCCCTGCTCAGGAGTCTGAGGCAGGAAGATTGCTTAAGCCCAAGAGTTTAAGGTTCCAGCAAGCTATGATGATGCCACGGCCTTCTATTCAGGGGGACAGAATGAGACTTTGTCTCAGGAAAAAAAAAAAAGTTTGAATGCAAGTCGCTGACCATTGCCGAAACGTCTACAGGACAGAAGCCGCCCCTGGGAGACTTCCTCTGGGAAGGTGGAGTGCTCATCCCATGGGGCCCTTGTCCCTGGCCTTTTCCTCTTGCTACCTCAGGCCATGGCAGGGCCCCTGCTGAAGCTCCTACTCACATCCCTCAACTCCTCCCATTAGGCTCTGGCTCATGGTCTCCTCAGTCCTCCCAAGCAAAGAGAAAACAGTCTGGGAGCCTTTACTCTTGTCATTAAGTAGAGTCACTTTAGTGATAAGCTACTAAGCACTACCCTTAATGTTGCTACAAGGAGAACTGAAATAAGCTGGCCCGCTCCGTGTAATAAATACTGATGATTTCTATTAACAGAGAGGCAGTTACTGGGCCCAGGGAATCTGGGGCACGCAGCCCTGGGGAGGACAGAAGAAGAGGAATAATTTTGATAATTAAATGAGAGCAGAAAAACGCTTCAGCTGGGCTCTGTCCCCTGCACTGATTAAGAAGCTGCTGTTCTTCCTGTGCACACTGATGGCTTTCTTTCTGCCCAGAATGTCCTTGTCTGGCCCTGGGACTAGGAAAAGGAAATCCTGCAAACCCTGGGTGAAACAGCCAGAGAGCTCCATTAACTGGGAGGTCTGCAGTAAAACCCAAGCTCTGAACTTGTGCAAGGTTGTCCCACACTGTCAATCCTCAGCCCCTAATGGAGCTGTCAGCAGCCCAAGACTCACAGCTGCTGGAGAAAGAGAATGGAACAAACCACTGGCAGCCCATTTCTGGCACCTGGCACCTCTCCAACCTTAGGAGCTGCCATCTTGTTCCACCCATGTGGCCCTGAGACTGACGGTTTGCCTGGTCTCCTGCGGTACCCCCTTACTGTGGCTTCTGGATCTGACTGATGGAGCTGCCCTGTTAAGGTTCATCACAGATACCCAGATACCCAGCCTTACTATCTTAAGCCTTGAAGGTGCCAGGCACATGTATACATTATCTCATTTACTCTTTACAATCTCACTGCCAAGAAGATATTTTTGTCCTGAATTTAAGATAAAACACTAGGCCTCTGAAGATGCAAACAAGAAAGGATAAAAAGAGGATAAGAAGTCCCCCAAAGGGACTAGCAGGACCAGTTACTGGTAAGGAGAGTACTGAGACTCAAGCCAGTTGTCTTTTAAATCCTCATCACTCGTGATCTTCCTTAGAGATGGCATTTATTTAGGAACCAAGCACAACTCACTGCCAACTGTTACTGAGAGGACACAGACCTACAAGATTACTGAAATCATCATATAAAAATTTAATGGAAGTTCACCAGTGTCTTTATGTCTATTCTGTATAGATCGGGAGAAAATTGATTAGATCAACCACAGAAGAAAAATTAATACTATTTATTCCTCTGCCCCTAAAATAGGATCATTACTTTCCAGCCACCTAGTCTCTTCTCTAAAGAAAAACCCCTTCTCCCACCTTGACCAGTTACCCCTGACTTCACAAAAACAGGACAGGGGCAGGGGTGACTCTTCCATCCTCAGTGGGCCCCTTGTGGTTGTGCGCTGCAGGGAAAGTGTTAGACTTACTGCTGAAATGAAGAACTTGAACAAAGCCACTCAGATAGCAAATTTCTACCAAGAATTCTATTTCTGAGTTGTCACGGTGACACCAGGCCTCTTACAGGGTGCTGCCGCCGCCTCTTTACTGCCATTCTAGCTTTCTGTGGCCAAATTTAAGTAGAATATATTGGAACTGGGGGATTTTCGTGACTAACTTAAAGTTTCCAACTGTGAACTCTTTCAGAAATGGCCGTAAGTGTTGAAAAGTGGGTGTGAAATCATCTTCTGCCCTCAAGTTTTTAAAGAATAATAGAGGCTTTATTCAAGATTGAATTAGTCTGAGTCATATCCCAGAGAAGGGACAGAATGACCCCAGAGACCTAACAAGACCCCTGGTCCTGACTCAGTCACACCCAGGATGTCCTGCCTACTTTGTATCTGGAGGTAAAAGTTGTGAGGACTAGACACTTCCTCACAAGTTTTAAAACTTCTAAGAACCACCTTCTAAGAACCACCAAGAAGTTTTAAAACTTCTAAGAACCACTAAGTACTCTTATTTCTAAAAACCTTTTCATTTTCTTTTCTTTTCTTTTTTCTTTTTTTTAGAGACAGAGTCTTACTCTGTTGCCCAGGCTAGGGTACTGTGGTGTCAGCCTAGCTCACAGCAACTTCAAAATCTGGGCTCAAATGATGCTCTTGCCTCATCCTCCCAAGTAGTTGCCTCCCAAGTAGCTGGGACTACAGGTGCCTGCCACAATGCCCAGCTAATTTTTTTATTTTTAGGAGAGACAGGGGTCTTGCTCTTGCACAGACTGGTCTCGAACTCTTGAGCTCAAGGGATCCCTTCAGCTCAGCCTCCCAGACAGTGCTAAGGATTACAGGCTTGAGCTACCGACATGGCCCCCAAAATACTTTTCTGGGCAGAGTGATGATCTTAAGGTGAAGCTTTGATGGTGTTGAATTGATGCAAATCACATTTTACAGGAGGGTCCATATGAATATGAATGAGTGATAAGGAATAAAAACTCAACCTAAGAAAAACACTGTGACAATGTCCTAGCAGTAAGATATTTGGGCCATCTCCATAAAATCAGACTGAAGTAGTATTTCTAGAGGTATATATAGGGTGTCCATAAAGTTTGTATATAATTTACTATATTAAACTATTTTAAATTGCACAGAAACTTTATATCCACCCTGTTTTACTGTCCTCTTTTTGCAAATGAGAATTGAGGTTTGAGGAGGTTAAGTCACAGAGCAAATAAGAAGCAAAGCTGGGGTCCTCAACTAAGGCTAAAGCTCTTTCCACAAGGATGAGAAATTGAAAATAAATTTTTGATTTCACAACTTTAGAAGTAAACTAGATTCTTTTGACTGTCATCTGATGCAGAGTGGGCCTGGCGATGTCTACTGGGTAGCTGTCAACACCTGAGTTTGTTTTTTGAGACAGTTTGAAGCTGTCATCCTGGGTAGAGTGCCATGGCATCACTGCAACCTCCAACCCTTGGGCTCAAGCTATCCTCTTGCCTCAGTTTTTCTGTTGGTTTTTGTTGTTGTTGTTGTTGTTTTTTAGTAGAGAGGGGGTCTCGCTCTTGCACAGACTGGTCTCGAACTCCTGAGCTCGAGGCATCCTTCCACCTCAGCCTCCCAGAGTGCTACGATTATAGGCGAGCCACTGTTCCCAGCCTAACACCTAAGTTTTTATTCCACTTCCCAGCTCCATTAATGCCTTAATCCCGTGAGCACTGATTTCATGGGTATGGGAAGAGGATAGGGAGGAGACTGATTACAGCTTGGTAAAACAGGAGATCTGAGGAATAGGTGACTATGTCTGCGTCAGTCACTTTTCTTCTACTCTTCCGCTCTTCTTTTTGTCATTCATTCAACTTGTTATTTTGAATGCAACCCCCAAGGGCAAGAAGGACACTTAGAAGAAACTGGAGAAGTTCCCCGGAAGGTGTGGGTGTGTTTTGTATTTTCATGCTGACACTGATGTCAGGTTTCTGCTATAATTCAAGTCTATCTCCTCACTGGTTGCTGAGCCTGTGCCAGAGACTAGAAGCAAACATTCCAGCCGCCCTGGCCCCTGTGGTTGGGCAGCGCATTCATCTGTATCTGTTGCACTGGAAGCAGTTTGGAGAATTGCTCCCCTCATGTGAGAGGATGGATTGAGATCAGTCCAGGTGTTACTGTTACTTATTGGAATGATGTGTCATCCCATCGGGGTTTATTCCCAGTTCTCTAGCTGTTGAAACCAGTCTGGTCACAAGGCCTATTCCCTTTAACACCTGCCTTCACTCAGAGGCCATCCCTGAGGTGTCTGGACACTACAGGTAAACGGCCGACCAGGGCAAACTGCAGGCACAGCCTACCTCCTGGCAGGACCTCCTCTTCCCTTTGGTTTGACCAGAGGGACAATGGTCACTAGGACAACTCTAGCACATCTCTGACTTGTGTCATGCCCTTTGACCTCTCCTCCTAATGCCTATTTCAGATTCGTGGATCACCCAAATCCTCCTCCTCCGTGGTCCCCTACCAAGGAATGTCTTCTTTTTTGTTGTAACTTCCCCCACCTCTGTTTCCTAACTAGCAACATTTAAATCTGTCAAAATTAGAAAAAATAGTAAAATGTTAGGTTTTTTTTTTTAAGAATTTGTATTAAATTCAAACTCAACTAGTAGCAGCTGTAATATTAACACTGCCACTAGCATTTGTGAGGTGCCCTGTAGCACGACCTATAAGGTAGCTAATATCATCAATCCTAATTTTACAGTGACGAGCTGAAACATGGAGGAATTAGGGTACCTGGCTGTAGTCATACAATGAGTCCAGACCTGGACTGAGGGCCTGTGGTTCTAGTGGGGGTGCTCTCCTGCCCTTCACTGCCCACATGAGCCAAGTGGGAAGAAGCAGGGCAGGCCCTTCCCTGCCATCCCTCGCCCCCATCCTTGTCCCACCCCTAACCCCTGCCACACACACACCCCCACCTCTTCACCTCCCTTCCCTATCCTCTCCCGATTGTGTCACACTGTCCACTACCCTCCTGCAGGCCCAACCTTTCATTTCCATCCCTCCAGTTCCTTTTCTTTCTAAGCCTTTCCTCTATTCCAACAAGCATTGTCAAACACCTTCCCTGCGTCTGCCCCACCTCTGCCTTCCCCTCTTGAGTTTGCGCACATATATATTTCCCCCACCACAACCTAACTGGCCTCTCTGCCCTGTCTCATTGTCTTACACCTTCATCTGATACATATTTGCTCTTCTACACCACTGCGGACAATCGCGTCTCCACCTTCCAGTCTCTTACTCAGCCCAATCTTAGGACTTCCTTGGGTCCTGCCTATACAGTGAGCAAAAGGTCCCCAGTGTCCACCTTCCTTTTGAGGCAGGCTGCCTCCCTCACCGACCTCTGCCAGGCACTCTCCCTGCCCAGCAAGGGCACCCTGCCCCAACCCATACCCTGCGAGCCTGCCACACCGGCCCCAGTGCCTCCTGGCAGGAACGGTATTTGTGTGCAGTGCCAGGTGCTCAGATATTTATAACCACCACCAGGCATTGGTGACAGGACAGGCAGGAGAAAATCAGTGTCTACATTCCAGTTATTTTTAAATAGCTTTCGGTGGTGCCCATGGGTTGAATGGCACCATGTTTGCAGCTAAGTGTCTGGCTTATGATAGGCCCTGAAGAAAGGACAATGACAACAGTAATAATGACATATTAAACTGGAAATGTTGGTAAAACACAACTTTGTTCCCTGGACCCAGATCCTCACACTTGTAACCTTGACTCTGAGAGGCAGTTTTAAGGCAAAACTACATTTTTCCTTGAAATAAGGCTTATAAAGCACTGCAGAGGCCACACTGTTCTTAGGACCAATAAGGCTGAAATTCTGTGCCAACGAGGCAAACCCTAAAGGTGGGGAGACGGATGGGCCACCCTCAGGTGATCTGACCCAGTGGCCATGCCACCACTTGTGCACCTCATGCCAGGTGTCTGCCCTGGCTCCGGGGTACCACGGGGGCCGTGGCCCAGAAGGTTCTCCTGCAGGCCAGTTTGACACCATCCTGGCCTAGTTGTCTGGCCTCTTCAACACACTGCCACCCTCTCCACTGTTGTGCATGCAGCCTGACAACAGATTCTCACCTGACACCTGCTGGGAAGGAAGCCCCTCTCAGAGCACAATCCTTCCACCAGTCTAGTCCTCATAGAGCTCATTTTCCCACATGAGGGAACCGTGACCTGTTGCTTCTACTGCGCCTTCTGTCCGCTTCGCTCAATAGAACATCAAGCCTGGTGTTTACAGACTGATGATGACATTGGCCTTACTGTTGATCCAGACACCTCAAGGCTGGTAGCAACTGTTCTACTCATGCAATTGCTTATCTTTTCTTCAGCTAAACTTTCCTGAGGGTCCTGGTGTCGTAGGACCATCATGATAATGATAACTGCCTCTCTCTTTAAAAACAGCTTTTTGATATACAAGGTGTCCGTGAAGTTTGTGTGCAATTTAAAATAGTTGGCTATTTTATAGACACCCGTAAAATTTATGAACACCCTGTATAATTCACATACCACAAAACTTACCCTTTGAAAGTAGGCAATTCAGTGGTTTTTAGTATATTCACAGAGTTAAAAGACCACAAAGTATGTCTTTTATAACTGGCTTTTGTTACTTGGTGTAAAGTTTTCATCGTTAAACCATGTTGTAGCATGTATCAGTATTTCCTTTCTTTTTACAGCTGAATACTATTCCATTGTACCATAATACTACTTGCTTAATTTCCTTATCAACAGATGGACATTTTCCACTGGAGAATGGATTGGATTGTTTCCACTGTTTAGCTATTAGAATAGTGCTACAATTAACAATAATGTATTAATAATCATACATTAGTGGCCAGGCACGACTGTAATCCTAGCACTCTGGGAGGCCAAGGAGGATAGATTGCCTAAGCTCAGGAGTTTGAGACCAGCCTGAGCAACAAGACCCTGTCTCTACTAAAAACTAGCCAGGTGTTGTGGCCAGCACCTATAGTCCCAACGAGAGCGCTTGAGCCCAGAAGTTTGAGGTTGCTGTGAGCTATGAAGCCACAGCACTCAACTCCAGGGCAACAGAGTGAGACTCTAATCTCAAAAAAAAAATAAAAAAAATTTAAAAAAAAATCATGTATTATTTTCTATGTGGACATATATTTTTAATTCTGTCAGGTACACGCCTAGGAGTGGAATTACTGGGTCATATGGTAACACTGTGTTTAAACAATCTGAAAAACCTCCAAATGCTTTAATTAAAGTGACTGTACCATTTTGCAGTCACATCAGCAATGCATGAGGTTTCACCATTCTCTTTGGATGTTCACAATAACCTTCTAAGGTTAGTGTCATTATAATCTACAACTTACAGAAAAGGATACTGAGGCTCAGTTTGTCACTTGCCTATAGTCACAAAGCTGGCAAATGGCAAGACTGGGCCTCAAACTGTAGTCTTGCGATTCCAAAGGGTGTGCTCTTCCCTCTGTGACCTACTGCCAGGTATTAGTCCTGCATCACCTGTGAACTATTTCTCACCTTTTACCCTCTGCACCTGCATCCTCCCAGTGAGAAGTCTTTCTGTGTTGCAGGATGTGTCAGGAAATGCTGCATTTTTGGCCTTCACTCCTTTTGGGTTTGTTGTTCTTCAAGGAAACAAGAGGGTCCACTTCATTAAATGGTGAGTGTCTTCATTTTCCCAACAGGCTCTTTATATTTCACCAGCTGGGGAGGGGGCTATGGTTCCTGCATCCTTTGTCTATGATTGGGCAATTATGGTTCAGAGTTCTCTCCAAAGCCTTATGTTGATAATGGTAACTGACAAAGGGAGTGGTCTTTTCCTGGGGATCCTGTTCTTCCAAAGGGGTGTCCCTGAGAGCCAACAGCCTCTCCAAAGAGAGAAAGGGTGTGGAAATTTGATTTCTGCAGAGGATTAGAGGCCTGGGGTAGTGTTAGAGAAGCCAAGTTCCCAAGAGAACTGTGTCCGGGGTCCATCTCACCCCATCGCCCCTCCCCCCCACAGAGGGCCACAGCTAGCCCTCTCAAGTAGGTTATTCAGGAGCATCTCTGTGGATGGCCCAGTACCCTCAACCTACTCTGTTAACAAGGGAAGAGCTCACAGGCAGTGACACCTAGGACAGATATGTCACCCTGTTAACTCTGGCAAAACACCTTCTTCAGACCAGCTCCCACTATGGCCATTTTGTCTGCAAAAGTTCAGACACTGGTGTCTCCCTCCTGTTCCTCTTTAGGGCTTAAGTGTCCTGAGCCAACAGGAGTCATATCCCCACTCTTTCTTCCTTCCCTCCCCGCTCCACTCCTGCTCCTAACAGGCAAGAGCCACTGCCTCAGCTGCAGCTGTGCTGAACTGCTTCCTCTCCTGCCCAGTTTTTGCTTTTGAGGTCTGTTCTGCTACATGGTTCTGGTTTGATTGACATTTGGCTATCCTGGAGACTTTATTGCCGGCCAATCCAAGCAAACATCAGAAAATATTGCATGTTTTACTATGCCCCTATGATTTCTGTACCTTCTTGGACCTTAGACAGCCAAGTCTAAGTTAGCCAGCTCCTCCCATGGGCTTAGATAAGAGGCTTCCCTTGGTCCAGCAGAGCTCAGCAGGGGAAGCCTATTCCCTGTCTTGGTTCCTTTGCCTTCTCCAAGAAGTGCACTCCATCTGAGTGCAAAGTTGTTTTCTAGTAAGCTTTCTTCCAGGAGTGCTGCACGGCATCTATCCTCCAAAGCCCTCCTTAGCTCCCCCACTGAACTTATGTACAGAAACCACCTTTTCAACCCATATTGCTCTTGGGAAGGGTGGCAATATGCGGACCAGAGTGCTGGGGAAATGGCTCCTTGGACATGCAGGGCCAGTTCCCATTCCCCAGGACAGCAGCATGTCACAGGCCGCCTGCTGCCCTCAAGTTACTACTAAGACCCCCTGACACACTTGCTTCCAGGGCTTGTTCACATTGGCCTGCTCTCTGGGTGAGGATCTCCTGTCTAACAAAACCTTTTTCAGAAAAAGACAACAAGCAGGATCAGGCCATAGACCTCCTAGTGTGGAGCATTTGCTGCCTGGATGTCCAGGCTACTTGATGTTCCCTAGAGGGCCCAGATCCTGGGCCTCATGCTGACTGGGGTGGCTGTCTCACGAGGTCCCTGTCAGGGGGCCAGTTTGCTGCAAACAAGTAGGATGCACCTGTTAGACATTTGTGATCTTAGTGTCCCTACCCCTCCAGAAGCTCCCCCAGACCCATTTCTTTCCACATGTGCCACTTCCTCAGGAAGTCCCCTCTTCACCCTGTCTTGAGTTTGTAATAATAGATACAAACCCAATCTCACTTCCAAAAGAAAACTCCTTACTTTCCTACCTTGCTTGTTGGAGCCTAGATGATCCAGGCATGCTTGTGTATATATTAACCAATTGACGTTTATTGTCTTCTGCATGTGAACAAGAGATTGATGATTGATTTGTTGCCGGGGAAAATAAGAGGGAATCAGACAGGAATGGAATACCATGTGGCTTGCATTAGCTCAGAACTGGTGGTCAGATGTGAGCCCTCATCCTGACCCAGCCATGATTTCCAGGATCAGAGAACAGGTGATTCTCCTGTCCCCTGAGTTATGCCCAGCAGTAAATCAGGTATGTGGTTCTCACTACATTTCTATGGTAACTTCCTGGGATATTAAGTAAATGTCCCTAGAAGTTACAAAGAGAAAGAAGCCAAGTGGAGGCAGATGTGCACAATCAGACCTCCTTGGGGGGTCCCTGTTGGGAATAGAAAAATAAGGCTTCCAGTGATGTGCAAAAGGCCCTGAGGCTCCAGAGGGCAGCTGTGCTGGACAAATGGAAGGGAAGTGAGAAGGAACTGATGCCGAGGCCGAGCTCTGGCTCTCAGGGACATCCACCTAAGACCCTAGTATTTTTTTCGTCTTGCAAATGTAACCAAGGCTGAGAAGCAGTATATGGAGATGAGGTCTAGGCCGTGCCATGTACAGTAACCATGTCACTTCTTCTGATTTGTGTCTGTCCCATGGGTGACATACCCCAGTATCCTGTTTGCCTCTTTTACTGCAGCCATTCACTGGGCTGGTGGCTTCAAGGATTTTTCTACAGTAACCCCTAAGCCCCTTTCCTGGTCAGTACGCTGCATGACTGTTCCATGTAATTTGTTCTCTCTCTTTGGTATGTTGCCCTGCCCCCTCCCTGAGACTGTCTGACATTTGTCTGCATTAAACTGCATTTCCCATCTCATGGCACAGTCACCTGAAAGACTCAACTCCCTCAGAACCTGGTTGCATTGTTTTTCATTATTTGCTGTATCTTGAACTTTGGCCTCATCAGCTACCTGTGGCATCTTATGTTTGATACTCCCATCCAGTTAATGCACCTGTGTTATAAACCTAACCCTGAAATGACCCACACTCTACCTAGACTCACTTTCCACGGAAATGTTTCCCTTTTACAGCCACTGTTGATGAGCCCGAAATCCTATCACCCTATTATTATAATGTGATTGACCAGAAAACTGTGGATTGAACTGTTCCAACAACTGTTCTCCAAGGCCACTGCGCTGCTGTCTTGTTTTCAGTTCTAATTTTGGCTAAAATTGTGTCTGTGCCTGGAGCCCCTTCAAGTCGGGGTGGGCTGTGCATCTACAAGACTTGGCTGTGAACATGCAGCCCACATGAGGTGACAGGCACTCTCTTTGTGCTTCTAGGAATGAGGTAACCAAGCTGAAATTTGAAGGAAAGACTTTCTATTTATACGTAAGTCAGAAAGAGGTGAGTGCTGGTTTCTTTCTCCTCAGGGAGGGCTGGGGAATGGGATGGTTCCTGGTGGCCAGGGCCAAGTCTAAGGGGTCCAGATGGAGCTAAGCCACCTGCATACTAAGCCAACACTGAAGTCAAGACCTAGACATGAGGTATGAAGGGGTGAAAACACCCTGGAGCACAGGACTTCCTCAGGGATGCTGATGGCACCCAGAGTTTCCACCCAAAAGATCCCTACCTCCAGGAAATATAAATAAGATTCTTTATCTTCCATATGGAAATTCTAGATGTGAGTGCCTCTTTCTCACCCAGGGCTCTCCTGGTTCAATTTATGCCAGCTGAAATTTACACATTGGACTTGCCATGTGTGAGGTGAACCAATCTCTACGGCAGAGGATCCTGCAGGCATTCCCTCCCAACTAACCAGCTGCCAGGGGCCCTCCAACAGCTCAGGGGTCAGGATCCTGGGCTACTTAACCCTTCACTTCTCCATCCACACTCAGCCATTTCTATGTTGAATTTTCTGCAGGAAAAGAAAATTATTCTCACTTATTTTGCTCCAACTCCAGAAGCCTGTAAGCACCTCTGGAAATGTGGAATTGAGAACCAAGCCTTCTACAAGTAAGTGGACATATGCAACAGGGACCATCTTTATCACAGCCAAAGTCACAAAGGCTACTTTGAGGAATGATGGGCAGGCAAACTCTGAGAAAGAAGACATGAGATGACAGAGCTGGGCTTCCTAGTGAAGCTTGGACCCTTTCT
>CAUYPK010153110.1:0-21945 GCA_963574355.1 Loris lydekkerianus
CAGGTTGCCAACCAGTTTACCCAGCACCATTTGTTGAATAGGGAATCTTTTCCCAACTGTTTTTAATTGGCTTGTCAAAGATCAAATAACAGTAAGTAGCTGGATCCATCTCTTGGTTCTCTATTCTGTTCCAGACATCTATTTCTCTGCTTTTGTGCCAGTATCATGCTGTTTTGATCACTATCGATTTATGGTAGAGTCTCAGGTCTGGTAGCGTGATTCCTCCTGCTTTGTTTTTATTGCTGAGTAATGTTTTGCCTATTCAAGGTTTTTGCTGATTCCAGAACAGAGCCTCAAGCTGTCGCCCTGGGGAGAGTGTTGTGGCGTCACAGCTCATTGTAACCTCCAACTCCTGGGCTTCAGCAATTCTGTTGCCTCAGCCTCCCGAGTAGCTGGGACTACAGTTGGCTGCCACAAGGCCTGGCTATTCTTTGGTTGTAGTTGTCATTGTCATTGTTGTTTGGCAGGCCCGGGCTGATTTCAAACCAGCCGCTTGAGCTACAGGCGCTAAGCCACGATAACCTAATATTAAATAAATTTCTTTAGGTCAGAAATCCAATCTGGTCTTACTGGGCTAAAATCAAGGTATTGGCAGGGTTGCTTGCCTTCTGGAGGTTCCAGGAAGAGTCTGTTTCCCTGCCTTTTCAAGCTTGTTGAGACCTCCTGTATTCCTTGCTCATGGTCCCTTCCCCCATGATGAAAGCCAGCAATATACCATCTCTCTGACCCTGTATCATCACAACTCTTTCTCTGTTCATAGCTGGTAAGGGTTCTCCATTTTTAAGGGCTCATGTGATTATTTTGGGCCCACCTAGATATCCAGGTTAATCTTCCCATCTTAAGTTCCTTTACCGTAATTACATCTGCAGAGTTCTTTTTCCCATTTGTAAGGTAACATATTCAGGGTTCTGAGGATTAGCATGTAGAGGCCATTATTATGCTGACCATAATTCACATCACAGGCAAGCAAAAGCCAAAGTCATCCCCTTGACTTAATAGACTCTTGGAGTCAACCTCCATTTGCATCTAACTTCTTATAGCTCTTCCTCTTCTCCTCACACCTTGCCCTAAGCACCCTGGTCTCAAACAGCCAAATGAGTTATTACAGGGCCTTTGTACTTGATGTTTTACCGTATATACTCGAGTATAAGCCGAGTTTTTTTGGCACAAAATTTGTGCCGAGTTTGGGTTTTTCGGCACAAATTTTGTGCCGAAAAAACTCGGCTTATACTCGCGTATATGCCGTATCTGCCTGATTTTTTTTTTTTGGTTGACTTCAGTCCAATCTCAGCTTTGATGTTAACTCAGAGATGTACAAACTCCAATAAATCTTCTAGCCATCACTATGATGTGACCCAGTTACCACAAAGCACCTGCCACAGCTGATGGGTTTGTTTGTGTGTGTATTTACCGTCTCCTACTCCATTCATCTCAACTGCCACATAGGTAGAAACCTGAACTGTCTCTGTCTCTGACATTAGAACGGTGTGTAGCAATATAGTAGGTGCTCAATAAACACCAGCTAAGTTAACATCATGTAATCCTCAGAGAGGATGGCTGATATTTCTGCTTACTTGCCAGAATATACTACTATAAGACAGTAGTGTGAACACAGCTTTCAAATCATTGGACCTTATAATTGCAAAGTACTTGAGTTTTGTTTTGTTTTTGAGACAGAGTGGCTTCATTTCTCACAGCAACCTCAAACTTCCAGGCTCAAGCCATCCTCTTGTCTCAGCCTCCCAAATAGCTGGGGCTACAGGCACCCGCCACAATGCCCAGCTATTTTTTTTAGAAACAGGGTCTCCCTCTTACTCAAGCTGGTCTCAAACTCATGAGCTCAAGCAGTCCACCTGCCTAAGACTCCCAGAGTGCTAGGATTATAGGCATGACCACACCCACAGTACTTGAGTTATTTGCAGTGTTTCAACTTACATTGTTGCATTGTCTATACTTTTTTTTTTTTTTAGAGACAGAATCTCAGTTTGTCACCCTCGGTAGAGTACCAGGGCGTCACAGCTCACAGCAACCTCCAACTCTTGGGCTTAGGCAATTCTCTTGCCTCAGCCTCCTGAGTAGCTGGGATTACAGGTGCCCCCCACAAGGCCCTGCTATTTTTTTTGTTGTTGCAGTTTGGCCGGGGCCAGGTTTGAACCCGTCACCCTTGGTATATGAGGCCGGCACCCTGCTCACTGAGCCACAGGCGCCACCCCCATTGTCTATACATCTATAACCTACAGTTATCCAATGGGAAATGTTTTGTATATTTATTGTTTTATTTTAATTTTATACAAATCAATTTCACATAAAATGTAGTACTGCATCTTCATAAGAGGTATTGTCAATAGTCAGGACTGGCAGACTGGGTTTGATTTCTCAATATGGAGGAGCTTTACCCTGGGGACCAGATGATTCTTCCCCTTTTCTCACATACTCCTGTCACTTGTCTTTCAGAAAGCATGCTCTGAATTGCCATCGGATGAAGCCTGCTCTCTTCAGTGTGCTCTGTGAGATTAAGGAAAAGACAGGTAGGTTATTTAGAAGACACTTCCTCTGTGGGTCTAGGGCTGTGACAGCCTCACGAACCTCTGGTCTTGGCTGGACCCCAGTGTTCACTGTGGCTCTTCTTTTTTTTTTTTTGAGACGGTCTCACTATGTCGCCCTCAGTAGAGGGCTATGGCGTCACAGCTCACAGCAACCTCAAACTCTTGGGCTTAAGCAAGTCTCTTGCCTCAGACTCCCAAGTACCTGGGATGGGACTACAGGCACCTGCCACAATGCCCGGCTATTCACTGTGGCTCTTTTGCCTATCACATCTCTCTCTTGCACTGGATGGTTGGGATGTTTTATTTCTGCTGTACCACTGAACTGGTTTCTGGTGTATTACACTGATTTATTTTGTAGGTTATAAATGGAAAAATACTGTTGCAAATAAGTAATAAGCAGCTGCATTCTAGGTATAAGACCTAAGATGTGCTATGACATTGAGTTGTGTAGAAAAGGGAAAGATGACAAAATGTAAAAATTTGAATAACAATTCTGTATGTTTAATCATCCAAAGTTAAAATAGTACATGTATTTTTAATCTTAGCTTTTAAAAAAAGAAGTTAAAATAGTACTGAGAGTTCTTGTAATTCCTGCCCTTTTCCTGGCTTCCTCTCTTGTCAGTACCTTCACAGCCATAGTATAATATCAAAACCAGGAAATTACCATTAGTATGGTACCCTTTAATGAAACTATGAGTACATATTTCATTGGGAATTCCCCAGTTTTTGCCCTAATGACTTTTTTTTTTTTTTTAAAGAGACAAAGTCTCACTTTGTTGCCCTTGGTAGAGTGCTGTGGCGTCACAGCTCACAGCAACCTCCAACTCCTAGGCTTAAGCCATTCTCTTGCCTCAGCCTCCCGAGTTGCTGGGACTACAGGCGCCTGCCACAACTCCTGGCTAACCCTAATTCCCTTTTTTGGTCCAGGATCCTATCCCAATTCCATGTTTTATTTAGTCATCATGTCTCTTTAGTCTCCTCCTATCTATGACAATTCCTCAGTTTTTCCCAGTCTTCTGTGACTTTGGCCATTTTAATGAGAACTCAGTTATTTTGTAGAGCATTTCTCAATGTAATTTGTCTGATGTTTCCTCATGAATAAACAGAAGTTGTATGTTTTAGTCAGGAGTCCCACAGAGGAAATGTGTGTCCTTCTCAGCGCATTGTGTAGAGGGTACGCGCTGTCAATACATCCTATCACTAGGGTTGCTGACCTTGATCACTTGTTCAAAGTTAATAACAATTTGAAAATAGTTTATAAGAGAGATCACCAAATAAAATGAAGATCAGTCATTAAAACCAAAAGTCATCAGCAGGAAAGTTGTCACTTGGTTTCTTAGAGTGAGTTGGTCTCTTATTTTGTAATTTTTTATATATTTTTATTTTTTTAGAGACAGGATCTCACTCTGTCACCCAGGCTAGAATATAGTGATACAATCTTTGCTCACTATAGGCTCAACTCCTGAGCTCAAATGATCCTCCCAATTTAGGCTCTTGAGTAGCTGGGGTTACAGGTGTGAGCCACCCCACCCAGCTCCTAAGTTAGTCTTTTTTTTTTTTTTTTTTTTTCTGTAGAGACAGAGTCTCACTTTATCGCCCTCAGTAGAGTGCTGTGGCGTCACAGCTCACAGCAACCTCCAACTCCTGGGCTTAAGCAATTCTCTTGCCTCAGCCTCCTGAGTAGCTGGGACTACAGGCTATTTTTTTGTTGCAGTTCGGTGGGGCTGGGTTTGAACCTGCCACCCTTGGTATATGGAGCCGGTGCTCTACTCACTGAGCCACAGGCGCCACCCTTTATTTTATTATTGTTATTATTATTTTTTTTTTTTTTTTTTGAGGCAGAATCTCACTATGTTGCCCTGGGTAGAATGCCGTGATGTCACAGTTCACAGAATCCTTTAATTCTCTTGGGCTTAAGCGATTCTTTTGCCTCAGCCTCCCAAGTAGCTGGGACTACAGCTGCCCGCCACAACTCTTGGCTATTTTTTTGTTGCAGTTTGGCCTGCGCCAGGTTCAAACCCGCTACCCTCAGTATATAGGGCCAGCACCCTACTCACTGAGCCACAGGCGCCGCCCCTAAGTTAGTCTCTTGAGGTCAATCATTTGTATTTTGTATGTGACTTCCAAGAATTACACATCAGATACGCTGGAGCTCGTAGAAAGTGTATGTTATACCAAAGCGTGTTTCTTTCTAAGCACTATTTTGATGTCAGTTTTAAATATACTTGCCATATGCGGTGGTTCAGAACATCAGTAGTGTCTGAATTGTTTCTACTCTGACACACATATATGTATTCACATCTGCCTTTCCTATGTTTGCTGATATTGAAAACCATACATTCATTTCAGTATCTTTAATTCTAGTTCATCACCACAGGGTTCATGCTGTTTTTCTCTTTCCATATTTGTAACTCCTTTCTCCAATAGTGAGAACATTGCTTTCATTAGCCTCAGGACTTTTAATTAATCATTCTCCCATGCCTCATTCCCATGTATACCAATTCCCCTCAACATAGACCCCTCTGTGCCTCTGCCCCGCATCAGGCTGCTGCATGACAGCCCTCCCCACCCCACCCCCGCCCCGCATTAATACTCCCATTGGTCTCCAATACCAGTGCCAGGTGGCCCTCTTTCCCAGACTCTGAGTATGCCCCTGGCTTCTGTCCCCACTCAAGTTGTCATTCTTGACCTCTGATGCCTCTCCTAGATGTATAAATATCTGATAACCGGTCTTATCTTCTCCTTATTAAATTACAGGGAGTAGATGTCATGGAAATGGAAGCACAAAGGTTAGACTTTCTTGGGGAACCAGATACACAAGCTTCTTGCTAGCAGTGAATTGTTTTTAAGCAAATTTGCCTTCTTACCCCTGACAGCACTCCCTGTTGGTGCTTTAGCATTCTGCATAGTGATCTGGACGGGCAGTGGTCCTGGACCCAATGACCCCTTAGTCCTATGTGCTGAGAGAAGCTATCTGCAGGGGACATGGCTAGCATGTGTCCATCCCTTGGGGACACTGGCTATAGTTATGTACTTTTTGTTATCATGGAATTCTGTAATGTTGATCCATTTCAACTTTTACCTAATAAAAGTAAGCCACTGTCAGCTCGGTGCTTATAGCTCAAGCAGCTAGGGTGCCAGCCACATACACCAGAGCTGGCGGGTTCGAATCTAGCCCAGGCCCGCCAAACAACAATGACAACTACAACCCCAAAATGGCTGGGGGCAGCGCCTGTGGTTCAGTGGGTAGGGTGCCTGCCCCATATACTAAGGGTGGCAAGTTCAAGCCTAGCCCTGGCCAAACTACAACAAAAAAATAGCCAGGTGTTGTGATGGATGCCTGTAATCCCAGCTACTTGGGAGGCTGAGGCAAGAGAATCGCCTAAGCCCAGGAGTTGGAGGTTGCTGTGAGCTGTGATGCCACGGCACTCAATCAAGGGCAATAAAGTGAGACTCTGTCTCTAAAAAAAAATAAAATAAAAAAATAAGCCAGCGTCAGTGCCGCCTACTGAGGCATGTGTGCCAATAGGCACAGACACCTGAACTGTCCCCTGTCCCTCCCAACCTGTTTTAGGATGCAGTCCTTTGGGGGATCCCCACTACCCACAGCAATGTTTAGCAATGCAAAATAGAGAATTTAGTAGTGGTAAAAAACAGTTTTAAGAAGTACTTTAATCAGTTGTTATCTCAGGAAGTTGTCATTCTTGATCTTTTTCCTGTCAGCTTTTGGGACTGAATGAGAAACCAGTTCTTAAGAACATGGGTGTTCAGTCTCGGCACACCTCTTTTTATCTCCCTCTGTCTCTATATAGATAGTTTCAGGAAAAACAATAAGGGATTGATATCCAATGCTACAAGGTTAGGTACAGGTGTCTGTTTATTTCATCTCCTGACATGGCCCTACCCCAGACTCCCAGGCTTCAAGGACTTCTCTTGGGATTTTTTTTTTTTTTTTTTGAGACAGAGTCTCAAGCTGTTGCCCTGGGTAGAGTACCATAACGTCATAGTTCACAGCAACCTCCAACGCGGCTCAAGCAATCCTCTTTCCTCAGTTTTTCTGTTTTTAGTAGAGATGGGCTCTCGCTTTTGCTCAGGCTGGTCTTGAACTTGTGAGCTCAAGCAATCCACTTGCCTTGGCCTTCCAGAGTGCTACAGGTGTGAGCCACCATGTGTGGCCAAAGGATATTTTCTTTTTTTAAGAGAAGAGGTCTTATCCAGGCATGGTGGCTCATGCCTATAATCCTAGCACTCCGGCAGGCCAAGGCAGGAGTATTCCTTGAGTTCAGGAGTTCAAGACCACACTGAGCAAGAGTGAGACCCCATCTCTACTAAAAATAGAAAAATTGCCAGGCATGGTGGCAGATACGTGTAGTCCCAGCTGAGGCAGAAGGATTACTTGAATTTAGGAGTTTGAGGTTGCTGTAAGCTAAGCTGAGAGTGAGACTGTGTGTCAAAAAGAAAAAAAGAAAGGCAGGTGCAATGAGTGGCTCATGCCTTTAATCCCATCAATTGGGAGGCCAAGGCGGTTGGACTGCATGAGGTCACAGGTTCGAGACCAGCCTGAGCCAGAGTGAGACCTCATCTCTAAAAATAGCTGGGTGTTATAGTGGATGCGTGTAGTCCCAGCTACTTGGGGGGCTGAGACAAGAGAATTGCTTAATTCCAGGAGTTTGAGGTTGCTGTGAGCTATGACATTACCCTTTCTACCACGGGTGACAAAGTAAGACTTTGTCTCAAAAAAAAAAAGAGAGAGACAGAGAGAGAGATGGGGTCTCATTATGTTGCTCAGGCACTCTTGGCCTCAAAGAATTCAATCCTGTCCTCTCACCTGGGCCTTCCAAGTTGCTGGGATTATAGGCATGTGCCACAGTGCCTGGCTTTCACTTAGGATTTTTGACTTGTACTGAGTCGGTCCTAAGGCAGCTGCAGGGCTGAAAGTACAAGCCACATGTGTCCAATCTGGGCCTTTATTCAAAGTGAATGATTGAATGATTTTGGGAGGTGGGGGGCAGCAGAGTTTCACCTTGTCACCCTAGGCAGGGTGCCGTGGCATCATCATAGCTCACAGCAACTTCAAACTCTTGGGCTTTAACAATCCTCTTGCCTCAGCCTCCTGAGTAGTGTGCCACTACTTGAATGAGTTTTTTTTCACTGGCTGGCTTAAACATCTAGGCACAGGCCATATTTTGGAGCACAGTGGGCCAGGGAAGAGGCAGCAACCGCTTAACCTTGAAATGCTCAAGCTGTCCACAGTTGCCATAAGCTGGAGTCCCCCTCCATGGCCTCAGACAGTCAGTGGCTGCCGTTTCTTAAATGTCAACTTTAGTGTGTCTTTTCCTGTCAAAAGGAAGTGCAGTGAGGGAGCATTGTGGTCCAACCTGTAGGACACAGGCCTAGAAGTGAAGAACAGCTCAGCCTTCTAGTCTCAGGAACAAGCTGGCCAGTGGCAGGAAAGTAAATGAGATCTCCATTCTGCCCATCTTCCCCCAGCCCTCTGAGCAGGAATGGCAGAGTCTCAGCCCAAAAAATCTTGCTGCTGAATAAGTGATCCCATAAGCTGGGGTCCTGTGTACTCCACACTAAGAGAGGACAGGACATGGCTGCTTCCCCATTTAATCTCCTTTTCTCACATTGCCCTCTGGCAAAGTCTACAACAGGCCTTTAGAGTAAAGACCAAACTTCATCAGAGCATTTAAAGGCCAGTGGGCATTAATGGAGCCTGGACTGTGGGTCAGGCAAATTGATGCTTCCTGGTATCATCACCCTGAGCTCTCCAGCAGACTCAGGCAGGCACTTTTGCTCCTTCTCAGAGATGACCATCGTAAAGCTCTAAGAGAGGACAGAGGCCTGCCCAGGGCATGCCTAGGAACCCACAGCCAAGCTGTGTGCTCCCCCCATGCTCCCTCACCCTCCTCACTCATGAAGGCAATCCTTCCTGTCTCTCTCAGCCTGCATTCATGGACCCTGCATGTCCACTCATGTCACAGGCATCGATGACTGCTTCTGGCTAGTACAGGGTCTAGGATGCATTGTGTTCTCAGGGCCTATCCTGGTACCTGCTGTCCATGTACCTTATGTGTTTGTTGAATGCCCAGTGCTTGGGCATTCTTGCCGTGGTGACCTCTGAAGGCTAAGGGCATTCTTGATTTGCACACTTCCTCCCAAACTCTCTTTCCTAGAAATAGCTATCTTTGGTATGTATAACATCTGTTTTGAGAAGAATAAAATAAACCCTTGTTGGTTGGAGAGCTCTGAATTTAGCTAGGAGGACCAAATACTAGCCATCGTCCCTTGTCTGAAACTCTAGGGCTAGGTGCACTGCAGAATTCAGAAGTGTTTGGATTTGACATATGTCACATTGATTTTCCTAGTGAGGAATAAGTTATGGCCTGAATTCAAACAGTGGCATTTGGCAACAGACCAGGAACAGTCTTGCATGTTGAAGTGGGTCAGGCTTTGCCTCCACAGGAATGTGAGTGCCAGCTTGTGTAAAAACCTTCCAATCTAGGCTCGGCACCCGTAGCACAGTGGTTATAGCTCCAGCCACATATACTGAGGCTGGCGGGTTCAAACCCAGCCCAGGCCACTAAACAACAATGACAACTGCAATAGAAAAATAGCCAGGCCTTCTGGTGGGTGCCCGTAGTCCCACCTACTTGGGAGTCTGAGGCAGGAGAATCACTTAAGGCTCGGTGCCTGTAGCTCAAGCTACATACACTGAAGCTGGCAAGTTCGAATCTAGCCCAGACCCGCCAAACAATGACAACTACAACCAAAAAATAGCTGGGTGTTGTGGCGGGTGCCTGTAATCCCAGCTACTTGGGAGGCTGAGGCAAGAGAATCACTTAAGCCCGAGATTTTGAGGTTGCTGTGAGCTGTGATGCCACAGCATTCTACCGAGGGCGACACAGTGAAACTCTATCTTAAAAAAAAAAAAAACCTTCCAGTCTAGGCTGGGCGCCTGTAGCTCAGTGGTTAGGGTCCCAGCCACATGCTTTGGGGCTAGTCGGTTTGAACCCGGCCCAAGAAATAGCCAGACGTTGTGGCAGGCGCCTGTAGTCCCAGCTACTAGGGAGGCTGAGGCAAGAGAATCACTTGAGCCCAAGAGTTGGAGGTTGTTGTAGAGACACGAGGCACTCTACTGAGGGTGACAAAGTAAGACTCTGTCTCAATTTAAAACAAACAAAAAAACCTTTCAGTCTCAGAGGGTTGGCAGGCAGCTTGACCCAGGCGTACTGAGCACTGTGGCCCCTAAGAGACCTATCCAGTCTACCTGTCTTGGCAGTTCACAGGGTGGGGCCTGCTTTGTTTTCTGTGTGCTGTGACCCACCCCTGTGCTGGTCTGAGTGTCTGAGGATTGAGAGGTCTTGCAAATGCATGTAACCCAGCCTTGCTGTGCTGTCTAAGCACAGATGGCTCTTTTCAACGGAGTAAATGTAAATTATTCATTATATCAGGGAATGCTCGTCCATCTTCCTGACTGCCCCCTCTTGGCCTTGCTGGTAGTTGGCTGGAGTAAGTAATACACATTGTTTCCCTTGTCAGCTGATCAGGTCTGTTTCAATTGCAGAATAGTGATCTATAAATCCAGCTTCTGGTTGGGGTTACTGTGCTCCCAGGGCTCTTTCTGTCCCAACCATCACCTTGAGGGCCAGACTATAACTTCTGGGGCCAGACTATAACTTCTCTGAACCTTCCCTTCCCTTTCCCTCCCCTCCCCTCCTTTCCTTCCTTTCTTTCCAACAGGTTTTCACTCTGTCACTCAGGCTGGAGTGCAGTGGCAATCTTAGGTTATTGCAGCCTCGAACTTTTGGGCTCAAGCAATCTTCCTACCTCAGCCTCCTGAGTAGCTAGGACTACAGGCGTAGCCCACCACATCCAGCTAATTATTTTTTTTTTTTGTACACATGGTGCCTTGCTATGTTGCCTGGGCTGATCTCAAACTCCTTGCCTCAAGCTATCCTCCAAACTTGACCTCCCAAAGTGCTAGGATTACAAGTGTGAACCACTGCACCCCTGCTCTCAAACAATTTTCTTTTTTCTTTTCTTTTTCTTTTTTTTTTGAGACAGAGTCTCAAGCTGTCACCCTGGGTAGAGTGCCATGGCATCACAGCTCACAGCAACCTCAAGCTCTTGGGCTTAAGCCATTCTCTTGCCTCAGTCTCCCAAGCAGCTGGGAGTACAGGCACCCACCACAACGCCTGGCTATTTTTTTGTTGTTGAAAGTGTCATTGTTGTTTTAGCTGGGTTCGAACCTGCCAGCTACCCATTGAGCTATGGGCACCACCCCTCAGATCCCTGTTCTAATCAGCTATACACTGGGTTCAGTCCTATATACAACAGTTCTTTAGAGCTAGAGCTGGAGAGTTATTTTCCAGGTTGCTTTGAATGTCCTTCCTAGCCCCAGTCTTAGGGTGACTTGTAAATCAAGCCTCTGAGTCTCATAGCCATGTTGCTCCTGTACTTGTGCAGCAGACACTCACCACAGGGCTGTTTATATCTGAATTAGTTAAAACCAGATACAGTTATCCAGGGCACTCCTCAGCCTTTGTAACCACATTTCAAGTGCTCAATACCCACATATGGCTGGTGCCACCTGTAGTGCAAGTCTAGAACATTCCTTCATTGCGAAAGTTTTATAGGACAAACGAGTGGGTCAATATATACAAATATTCAAATCAAAGATCATGAAAACAACCCAGTGTCCATGATAGCCAGAAAAACAAAATGTTTGTATGTAATCCACCATGCAGCCTCTTCATATCCTGTCTTAGGTTGTCCCCGCTTTGGGAATCTTAGAATTTTTGGTGTTTTTGAATGATCCATGCCATTGCTTTCGAGATTGATTAAAATACTGTGGGGATAAATTTTATAACCACCCTCAGCACCCCACACCTGCAGGGACATCTGGCATTGATTGATTATTGGGGGAGTTTATGCATACAGGCAGCACCCCAGAATGGGTATTCTCCCTCTTTCCTGTCAGTTTATGCCTAGATGATTGATGATGGTTGTGATCTTCCTTTGCCCCTGTTTTCTATTTCTCCCCTCTTCTGCAATCATCCTCTACTCCAGCCCCAGGATGATTCTCCTTGAGCGTCACTTTTGTTGGTCATTCCTATTTTTAAAAATCCGTGATGATTTTCTCTGTTGCCTACTAAAATCCTCAGTTTAGCATGCAGGTCTTACCAGTGTGGACCCAGACTACTCTTCATCCTCAACTCCAGTTACTCCTTCCTATACCAGTGAAATTGGTCTATTTCTCACTCCAGGACATGCTTTATATTTCTTTTTAAGCTTTTAAACTTTTAGTATATCTCTTTACCCCCTCTCCCAGTAGCTTCACCCTCTACAGCCTTTAAACTAGTTCATTGTATTTATCTAGATAAATTTGTATATAGGGGGTTAGGTCAGATTAGGGGATTAGAAAACTAGTCAGAGAAGTTTGCATTTTATCCTAAAGCCAATGAAAATGGACACATGTTTCTGAACAGACGTGTATATAAGTAATAAAAGAATATATGGTTAATCTGGCACTGATGGGTGGGACAAGAGGAGTTAGACATTAGCATGGAAACTTTAAAGGAAGAGTCAGATTTCCCAGGATAGGTAGACTTGATACATGGGGTAAGGGAGAGAGAGCAGATATCAAAGGGAACATATCTTGAGGGACAGTGAATGACAGAAGAAGGGTGATTATGAAGAAGAGCTGGTTTAAGGAAGAACGTGAATTACATTTTAAATAGGCTTGGTTAAAATGATGATAGGATATAAATTTGGATTTCAGATTTTAGAATTCTATTCAAATAACAATTATAAAATTACATATTTATTAACAAAGTGTATCTTGTTGGGAGAGTGTTATGTTGGCTTTGTTTCTAATATAACACTAACTATCATACCACCTTTGACTAATTGCCATTGAATTTAGCAATTTGTAAGTCATTAAGGATCTTTTTTCTTAAAAATCTGATTTTTTGAGTTAAGTGACATAGTAAAATTCACCCATTTTAGGAGTTTGATTCCATTGGTTTTGAGGAATGTATAGAGTTGTATAATCACTGTCATGATTAAAATGAGAATATTTTCATCATCCGTAAAATTCTCTGGTTCCCTTTTGTAGACTGGTGATCTTTTGAGAATGCAGTTTCATCTTCTAATATATTTCATCAAAATGGAAGTGTTTGGTTTTAAATAATCAAATTACTATAGAAGTGGATTTTTGGGGTATAGCTAGGTCTTTAAATTGAGGATCACATTTATTGATTTCTGCTAGCAGAATCTGAATCTCTTATATTTAACTGAGTAATTTAAGAAAGGTACTAAATGTAACTGTCCGTTTTTACCTTTCTACTTCCTATTCACGTATCCCCTTTCACTTTTGATTTTTTTCCCTAAAATCAGTTTCTTCTCATGATTTCCCTCTTGGGTTATGTGCTGTCCCAATGTGTTTTTCTTTGCTCACTTGTAGTATCCTTCACAGTTACAACTGGTAGTCACTTGTCTGAAAGTATAAGCCACACTGAGGTCGTTCACTGTCTTGATCGTTGTTTGATTTTTACCACCTAACTGGCATAGGAGCTATTCAATAAATATTTTCTCAGTGTGTTTTCCTTGTCATCCAGGCTCAAATACTTTAGAATGTTATTACCTTCTTTAAACCCTCCTTTAGACAAAAGAAAAACCAATTCCAAGTTTTTCCAGTTCTTCTTTCCATGTAACACTTTTAATATTTCTGTCCCTTCATTTTAATTTTCCTTGTCTGGGCTTCTACCTCCCCTGCAGGTCCTTGGTTTCACTCTTGTGTTTCTCTTCTCCCTGGCATACTAATGTTAATTTAGTTATGTGGAAGTCTTTCTCTTACCCAGAAAGCTCAGTGGGATCTCTTTATTTTACCGGAGAAAATATAAACTCATTTATCTAACATTGAAGACCTTTGTAATTTATTTAAAAACTTGACTGTCCGATGCATCAAATGCACTGCGACGGGTAATATGTTAGGCTCTGCTCTGTCTTTTGTCCCTAACCACTTTTCCTGTCACCTTTTTGTACTTCCCTACTTAGAGTTCTCCAAAGTGACGAATTTCCTTGCTCACTCTTCTCTGGACATGCCTTTTACTTTCTTGTCTTTACTTGTGTTATTTCAACTAATCTGGTGTGCTTTTCTTTTCCATTTGTTTCTGAGGCTCACCCAAGTTAAGTTCAACCTTCAACTTCATTGACTGTTCTGTTTCATAAAGCACTCTTTTGACTTCTTTTAGGGGACTTAACTATTCTACTCGTTTGTTATATTGCCTTGTATTGTTATTCTCTCTTTATTTATAAATATGCCCTCTTCTTATACAAGATTGAAAGTGAGATGAGTTTGGGGACCATTTGTTTCTCACTCTTTCTGACATAGGGTTTGTGCCTCGTAGTCCTCCATAAATAAAGTAGAAGCTTGTGAGTTGACCACCGGGACTATAACAAACTGGCCACCACATGGAGGCGGTCAACACAAGGAGCTAAGCCTTAGGACATGTGGTGCATGTCCAGTCTGTTAAAACTAGGTCAACTTAAGGAGGTGGTCAGTGGGGAGGTGGTCAACTATGGAGGTTCCCCTGTATATATTTGATTAGAATATGTAGAGACCTGTTTACATGTATGCATAGAAGCTTAATGAGAGAGTACTAGAGTGAATCATTTCATATCTAATGAAATAAACCTATAATCATTTTATCTCTTTAAAATATAATCATTTATATCTGTTAGCATTCATGAACAGAAATATATTAAAACCTTGAAGTTTTTTTTATTGTTTTGGATTCATTGAAGGTACAAAGAATTAGGTTAAACTGATTGTATTTGTTACATAAAGCCCCTCTTATACTTGTGTCCTTGCCCCCAAGATTTTAAAGTGAATTATACTATAGGAAACAACGTATATAACACTGCATTTGTTTTATATATATATAGTTTTTTTTTTTTTTTTTCTGTGTCATTATTTTGCTGGAAGGAATTAATGTTGGTAAAAAATCTATATAGCTATTTATTTTGTAAAAAACAGTTGGCGTTACTAATGCTATATTTAATTGATTTTGTAATAAATTCTGTATTTCATATAATTAGAAGTAAATATGTAGTTTAAGGGGGGACCATTTGTGAAAAGCTTACATTGTATATATAATATAGGGAACTTTTATTTTTATCTTCAATTTCCATAGTTGCTTTATTAATCAAGGAGTCATAAGACTGAACATTTCTTGAGAAGTCATCTGATTTCCTTACTGTACACTTAAATTCTTATAGATGGGAAAACTTGATGACTCTAAGGTTTAGATTATATTATTATTACTCAGTTTGTGAGAAGTACAGGAATAAGACCTTTTCATCTTTTAGAAGATCAAAACTTCTGAACAGTTTAGAGTTCTGAACAGTTGTTTCATTTCAAGAGGTTGAAGAGATCTTTTAGTTTGGAAAAAGAATGATTGTGTTAGTTTCTATTGCTGTTGTAACAAGGTCCCACAAATTTAGTGGCATAAAAGAACAGATTTGTTATCTTACAGTTCTGGAGGTCAGAGGTCTGAATGGATATGGAGGGCTTCTTTCTGGAGGCTCTAGGTAAGAATTCAATGTCTTGTCTTTTTCAGCTCCCAGAGCCTGCCTGCATTCCTTGGCTCATGGCCCCTTCCTTCATATACAAAGCGTATCATTCTACCTTCTCTTCCATTGTCTTCTCTGATCCTCTTGCCTCCCTCTTCTAAGGACCCTGGTGATTATATTGGGCATACAAAGATGATCCAAGATAATCACCCACAACAAGATTCTTAATTTAGGGCAAGCTCTAAATGGCTTATGTCTGTAATACTAGCACTTTGGGTTTGAGATCAGCCTAAGCAACATAGCGAGACTCCATCTCTATGAAAAACAGAAAAATTAGCCAAGCATGGTGGTGTGCATCTGTGGTCCTAGCTACTTGGGAAGCCGAGGGAGGAAGATCACTTGAGCTCAGTAGTTTAAGGTTGAAGTAAGCTATGATGACCCCTACTGCAGTCCATCCTGGGTGACAGAGTGAGACCTGTCTCAAAAAAAAAGAAGTCCTTAATTTAATCATACCCGCAAAATCCATTTTACTGTATGAGATAACACACATGTATACAGGTTCTGGGGATTAGGATGTGGACATCTTTGGGGGGCTATTATTCAGCCTGCAATCATGAGAACCATCTTCAAATATTTGAAGAAAGGGCTGACATGTGGAAGAGGGAAGAAATATTAGGCTTTTTTTGTGTGGTTCCAAGGGATAGAATTAGAACCAGTGGGTGGAAATATAGGGACAGATTTGTACTCACTTTTAAGAGAGAACTTTCTAACAGAGCTGTAAAGATGGAGTGGGCAGTCTCAGAAAGCAGCAGCATGTCCTAGACACTGGCAGTGTTGATCAGAGGATGAAATACCTTTTCCTGGAGTGGTAAAAGGGATCTGAGCGTTGGCTGGGTCCTTAGACCCTTGCTGTCCCTGAGATTGGGTGATTCTGTGTAGACAGCCCAGTGCTGTTATCCTTTGGACATGAAACATGGCTTGTGTTAAAGAGTTCAATTTGGCTCCATTAGTTGCTTTACTGTTTTATTGGGCCCCTTCAGTAGGGCAGCATACATGAGGCCTAACAGGAAGAATGAAAACAAGGGCTGCGGGTGTTAGAACCCACTGCTAAGACAATGACCCACTTCTGTTGGGTAAAGTTCTTGGGGGTGAGATATATTTTCACTTATTTTTAATTCATTCAGGTGAAAAAAATTCAGACACTTTTTTTTTTTTTTTTTTTAAACAAAACAGATGACATTCCTAAAAAGTTGTGTGGAAGTAAGTTTCAAGATTTAATCCTACTGTATTCCAGATAGGAGAAGACGCTTTTGGAATTCAGTAGGCTGATGTGAAAACCTAGGTGAGGAACGTAGTGTCTATTTATCCGGGTTGAATATTTTGTGGTTTCAGTTGTAACTAACCAATTTCAGTGGTTTCAATGGAGAGTTCTAGTCCCTACTAGGAGTTCGCTTTCAGGTATATCCGAAAGCTTTTTTACATCTCAGGGAATCCAAGTCCAAGGTCTGTACACAGGAAGAGGCTTTCTTGCTGGTAGTCCATGGAGATTTGTAGTGGGAGACCTGGAAAGGTTATGTACTTTTGGACAGCTCATAGTGTATTATGGAGCAGATATGTTTCCTCTGAACATTTTGAATGATCTTATAGATTAAAACTCTTTTCTTTTTTGAGAAGACTGTTTTTTCTTTGTGAATTATTTTTGCTGAGACACAATAAAACTGAGCATATTTTCCAGCCAGTCTGGCCTGGCAACATCATGGCATTTACCTTTTTCCCCCCGAAGCTGTTGAGCCTCATGTTTCTATTTAAGTCTGACTTTACTAATGATACACGAAAAATTTCCATGGTTTTTCTAGCTTCTTTATTACATTTCAAACCTGTCTGAGATGGTAAATATGCTTAAGGGTCCTGTTCAGTTAAAAATTCTGCACTGATACATCTGACAGTGAAAAAGAGGTAGTCCTATTGGAGAGTTGGATCAGAGTGTAAATCAGCAAATAATATTATTAAAAAGGGCTTTGAGAAGTTGTCTTATCTAACCCCCTGCTTTAAAGAGGCAAATGACCTAATTCACTTGAGTAGACTTCTCAAAATGCAGACTCTAAACCAAGGTTTCATAAAATGTGGGCTTTAGAACCTTCCAACAACGCTCTGAAGCTACATATAAAATTTCTGTAAATGTGTCTTTTTATGGGATGAGGGTTTATCAACTTGTATTAATTCATTCATGAATTATTCCCTCCCTCCCTTCCGTCTATCCTTTAATAAATCTTATGTCAAGTGTACCAGGCGTTTGGGCCTTATTCTTAATATAATGTATAATTCTTAATAAACATGACCTTTTGTTTTATCTGCGGCCTATAGGAAGTAACTAATCCTAAAACAGGGAACTATCTTACTGTTGTAATAAAGGATGTCAATAATTATTATTGTCCAAGTTAAGTAGCTCTCACAGGAATTTTTAATTATTTGAGAAAAGATCTCAGGAGTGGATGGTATCTGCATGCAATAAACTAGATATAAGGGAACTGTAGCTCTGTCATTAATTCTGCATTTGCTTTGCGTGAATTTCTGATCTAGTTCTGTCTTCTTGTTATAGTATAATGTCTGTAAACACCTTGGATTTTTTTTTTTTTTAAAAACTATGTGTGTTGATTTGGCCCTTGAATAAGGCCACATAGTTTTTTTTTTTTTTTTTTTTGGTATTTTCTTTCCCCTTATTAAGTGTGAACAGATTTTATAGCTGTAGATAAAAGATGTTTACCGTATTGTCAACATCTCTGTCTTAACTCTTTTACTGTCTGTAAGGGAGTGAGTTTAGATAGCAATAAATTGCTTTTTACTTAATTAACATTTTTATTGAGATGAATGAGAAATGTAAATTCACACGTGGTCAGGAGACATAATAGAGATTCTATGTACCTTTTCCCTAGTTATTAACCAGTGGTAACATCTTACAAAACTATTGTCCAGTATCACAGAATATTGACATTGATACCATCTTTCTTACCATATTTCCCTAGTTTTACTCATACTCATTTGTGTGTGAGAATATATTTAGTTGTGTACAATGTCATAACTTGTGTATGGTCATGTATCTAGCACCACAGACGGGACACAGAACAGTTCCATAACCCACAGGATCCCTCTTAATGCCCTTTTTAGAATCACATCTGCTTCTTCCTGCTCCTAGCAGCCCACTAATCTGTTCTTCATTTTTGTATTTTTTGTCATTTCAAAAATGTTGTATAAGTGGAATCTTCCAATGTATAAACTTTTGGGATTGGTATTCATTCAGCATAATTTCCCTGAGAATTATCCAAGTTTTATTATCATTTGTTTTTTTCTTTTTCATTGCTGAATAGTATTTTTGTTTAACCCTTCACTTGTTGAAAGACAGACGGACTGATCCAGTTGGTGGTTATTATGATCAAAGCTGGTATGAACATTCATGTACAGGTTTTAATGTGAACATAATTGAAAAAGTAATATTGTCCTTATAAAATGAGTTGGCAATATTTTCTCTCCTATTTTCTGGAAGAGATTAAGATTATATAAAAGTGTTATTAATTTTTTAAAATGTCTTATAAAATTGTTGAGTGAAACCATCTGGAGATAGTTGGATTTCTTTTTTCATAGCTTTTAAGTGACAGTTCAATGTCTTTACTGTTTGTAAGACGATTCAGATTATCTTTTTCATCTTGGTTGAGTGGTTTTTGAGGAACAATGAGTATAATTGTTTACGGTATTGCCTTAGGAGCCTTTACGTGTCTGCAAGCTCTGTAGTGATAGCCTGTTTCATTCCTGATATTGGTGATTGGTATCTTCTTTTCTAGTTTTCTAATCTTCTTAAAGGTTAATGAATTTTAATGTTTTGCTTTTCGAAGAATCAGCTTTTTGTTTAATTGATGATTATTTTTTATTTCCAACATCATTAGTTTCTTTTCTTTATTTTCTTCCTTCTGTTGGGTGTTTATTTTGTTCTTCTTTTTCTAGTTTTGTTTTTTTTGAAATTTCAGATTAATATGAAAGTACAAATGTTTAGGTTACACTGTTTTTGTTTCAAAGGTAAAGTTCAAGTAGTAGTCGAGCCCCTCACCCCGGGGCTGTGCTGTGCACCTTACACTGTGCACAGTAGGGGAGAACCTGCCAATCCCCCTCGTCCCATCTCTTCTTTGCCTCCTCTCTCCTCTCCCTCACTTGAATCTACATGCGTTTTTCTTTCCTCTGGGTGTGTTGTTGTTTATATATTAGTTTCATATTAGTATTGAGTATATTGGATACTTACTTTTCCATTCTTGTGATACTTTATGAAAAAGAGTATATCAACTCCATCCAGGTAATATGATAGATTTAAAGTCTTCACCATTTTATGGCTGAATAGTATTCCATGGTATACAGACACCATGGGCACTTAGGATGCTTCCACGTCTTGGTGATTGTGAATTGAGCTCACAGCAACTTTATACTCTTAGGCTCAAGCAATCATCCTGCCTCAGCCTCCTGAGTAACTGGGACTGCAGGTGCCCGCTACAATGCCAGGCCAATTAAAAAAATTTTTTTAGTAGTGATGGGAACAGGGTCTTGCTCTCACTTAGGGTGGTCTCAAACTTCTGAGCCCAAGCCATCTAACCCACCTCAGTCTCCCAGAATGCTATGATTATAGGCATGAGCCTGCAGTTTTAAAAGGATTTGTTAAGGTTTGTTTCATGGCTAAGGGTAGTCTCTCTGAGTAAGTTTTCTGTGGGTGCTTGGAAAAAAAGTGTATTCTGTTGTAGTTGGGTGAAGTGTTCTATTTATGTCAATTAGATTCTGTTTATTGATTTTGCTGTTTAAATCTTCCATAACCTTGCTGTTGCTTTCTAATTAATAGTCCTATGAGTTGATGGTGGAGAATGTTGAAGTCTTCAACTATAATTGTGGATTTGTCTATGTCTCCTTTCAAGTCCATCAGGTTTTGCTTCATGTATTTTTTAGGATCTAATGATGCATACACATTTAGGATCATTATGTTTTATTAGTGGATTAATCCTTTTATCATTATGTAATATCACTCTTATAATTTATTTTTGCTCTGAAGTCTACTTTATCAAATGTTGATGTAGCCATTCCTCTTTTAAAAAATTGTTTGCATATCCTTGGTGTGTGCCACACCTTTTGGGGGCAAGACACGATTACAAGAGGGACTTTGCCTAACAAATGCAATCAGTGTAATCTGGTTTATTGTACCCTCAGTGAATCCCCAACCAAAAAAAAAAAGGAAAAAGAAAAAAAGTTCGCATAGCATAACTTTTTTATCTTGTCCCTTTCAGCTTAAAGTTGTTGAATTTAGAGTGACATACTTGTGGACAGCATGTAGTTAGGTCATGTTTTTTGTGTGCACACTGCCAACCTTTATCTTTCTGTTAGTATTGAGACCGTTTACATTTAAGATAATTGTTAATATGTTGTAGGGGTATCCAATCTTTTTTATTTTCTGTCACACATTGGAAGAGTAAGAGTTGTCTTGGGACACACATTAAATATACAAACACTAACAAAAGCTGATAAACAAAAGAATGGGTCTGTGCATACTTAGTGTAGTATTTGACACCACAGGTAAACAGAACAGCCCTCAAATACCGTAATCTGCATGTGGCCTTTTTAGTGCCATCTGTTGGTGGCGCCGCCTCCCGCTCCTCCCGCTGCCGCTGCCGTCCTGAGTCACAGCCTGCGCAGCTTGGGCTGCCTGGCTCCCCCAACAACATGTCCCTTAACACCAGGGCAGACGTTGACAACGAAGAACAGTGTGAACTTGATCAAGAGTTGGACGATGTTGAAGAAGTAGAAGAAGATGAAACTGGTGAAGAAACAAAAATCAAAGTGCGTCAGGTGGCTGTTCAGATGATGCAAAATCCTCCGATTCTTGCAGCCCTTCAAGAAAGACTTGATGTCTGGTAGGAACACCAACAGGATACCTTGAAAGCTTGCCTAGGGGAGTTAGAAGACGAGGGCATGCTCTCAAAAATCTTCAAGTTAAATGTGCGCAGATAGAAGCGAAATTCTATGAGGAAGTTCATGATCTTGAAAGGAAGTGTGCTGTTCCCTATCAACCTCTATTTTACAAGCAATTTGAGATTATTAAAGCGATTTATGAACCTACAGAAGAAGAATGTGAATGGAAAGAGATGAAGAAGATGAAATTTCGGAGGAGCTGAAAGAAAAGGCCAAGATTGAAGATGAGAAGAAGGATGAAGAAAAAGAAGATCCCAAGGGAATTCCTGAATTTTGGTTGACTGTTTTTAAGAATGTTGACTTGATCAGTGATATGGTTCAGGAACATGATGAACCTATTCTGAAGCACTTGAAAGATATTAAAGTAAAATTCTCAGATGCTGGCCAACCTATGAGTTTTGTCTTAGAATTTCACTTTGAATCCAATGAATATTTCATAAAGGAAGTGTTGACAAAGACATATAGGATGAGGTCAGAACCAGATGATTCTGATCCCTTTTCTTTTGATGGACCAGAAATTATGGATTGTACAGGGTGCCAAATAGATTGGAAATAAGGAAAGAATGTCACTTTGAAAACCATTAAGAAGCAGCAGAAACATAAGGGACGTGGGACAGTTTGTACTGTGACTAAAACAATTTCCAATGACTCCTTCTTTAATTTTTTTGCACCTCCTGAAGTTCCTGAAAGTGGAGATCTGGACGATGATGCTGAAGCTATTCTTGCTGCAGACTTTGAAATTGGTCACTTTTTACGTGAGCGTATAATCCCAAGATCAGTGTTATACTTTACTGGAGAAGCTATTGAAGATGATGACGATGAT